>JAQGBJ010001945.1:0-19441 GCA_034698345.1 Sphaeridia pumilis
GGAAAGCCTTGGGGAAATCACACCCTGTCTAGCAATAGTAGCTCGGGAATGAATCTCACCGCTTCCTAAATTATATACTCGTTGTTCCAAGACCAAAAAGTCCTCTCTTTCTCCTCTATACTTGTTCTAGTCATCTCCTGGCTCTCTTATAAAATATTATATCAAGCTAAATGGATTATTAGATTAATCTTCTTACAATCACGCTTTCTCCTCATTCTTATCCATAACTAACTGCATATTCACTCTCCGTGTGTTCCTTTCCTTTGGTGAAAGAGGCTTCAGACACCGTTTCCGTTGGAGCTTCTTCGACGTGTATAAAGACGATACCGTGTTTTAGAAAGCGGGCTCAACTTTCCCCAGGTGTATATAATACCAAATTACAAAGCCTTGTACATTAACCATTATTATACAACCTGCCTGCCGCAATACATTTCCCAACCTGTCATGTCATAAAATCCTTATTGGTTATACATTTTTCCCTCTTGTTTACACCAACTTTGCTAAATCCAGCCAAACATGTGCCATATATTTACTACAACTTGATCAACATAACTGCTCCATTAAATCCAAAAAGCTTTATCAGAAGCTTTCAAGTCAATTTTTTCAACTGTCTGTTGCTGGTGCAAAGGATACATTTGTAAAAAAACACCAAGTTTGAAGTTTTTTGTAATTTGAGGGATTTTTGCCTTGATGAATATACAATCACTGGGATTAATATAAATGTACTATCGACTAATTGACTTTCATTTTTCCATTTCAACCATATCACAATTAATTAATTATTGCCAATTTCCTACTCACCCGTGTGGCTTGTTAAAGTTAAGGCGCCCAACTGGATCAAGTTTCTCAAAAAAAAGAATTCTTACAGTAGCTTATACTATTTCCCGGACCAATGTAACTAGAAACCACGAGGCTATTTTATAAGTTTAATTCCTTGTGTATGCCTGCTGTTGTTGTTCTTTTTCTAAAAGTGTAGCATCACAAAGTCGTACGATGTACTTTTAAAATACGTTATTAAAATATGTTAACTTTTATTAGCTGTAGCTTTTTTATAAAAGCTGATGACTCGGGTATAAAATGTTTTAATGTACAATTGTGCCTATTACTACCCTAAACCCTAAATACACGAGATTTTTCAGGGCATTTTTGACCATTAAGAGTAATACTGTTTGAACGTTTCCACAAACGGGATCACATTCTCCTAACCTCCACTTGTATTATAAAAAGATATGACAAAAAATCCTGCTTTACCTGTCTTTATAATCTTACATATAACATGATTGCCTGAGTGTCTACATTCCAAGGTTGTGTAAGTACCATAGGAAATTGTTATTGTATTATTCTAAAAATTTAACTTTTAACGAATTACTTTTCTTGTTGAAATGTCGTGAATTGTATTTAGGTCCAGATTCTTACGTTAACCTCCTCGTGCCATAAAAATAAGTTTACAATATCGAACACGAAAATTGTTTGCTTCGTGTGAGACCAATACTGTTACATGATTTCAGCTATAAACTGATATTTTGAATCTCATACATATATACGAAGCTTTAAAAATGGCTGCTAACTGCTGTTTTGGAAATAAATTGAGTTTCACTGCTTCCTACATTAACCAGAACTGTGTTCATCGATAGTAACGATTCTGCTAACCTTCTTGAAACATGAGTCTTAATGCTGTTTTCAGTATATATTAGAAACGCAGCTGAGATTGCAAACTTTCAGGTCCCAAACTTAACTCCGTATCAAGTTGCAGCCGCAGCGAGCTTTTCCAATACCGAAGATTTGACTGGGGCTCAATTCGATCCGCAAGTTAAGGATTTATGATAAACCCGGGTGATTGTGGTGGCTAGGATTGGAACTACAAAATGGAAACAAATCGCGTTAATGATGTGACAGCTAAAGAAGAAGTTTCACTTAAAAGTTTATTCGCATAAATAAAGTCTCTAGCTAACCCATTCACCAGCAAATCCAAAGTTACCTGGTAGGTTGAACTTTAGGCTTTGGCATTTTCGCCAGCAGCCCTTGAATCTCTTTCTTCTCGTCATAGGTTTTTACAAAATTATAGTAGCTTAACAAATATCGGCTGATTTCTTGCAACTTCTCCAGATCCACGCCAAGTTCAGCAAACCAGGTCTTGGTATCCTTTTGCATCACTACACAAGCCATTTGAAGACAAGCTGTATGTCAATAGAGGCATTTCATTAAAATCGAGCTCTTCAAACTTTAGATATCTAATCAAAAACGTTATTCTTTACCCAGTGCAATCTGGTACGGCGGATACATTAAGCAAACATCAGATCTTAAACTGTCATTGACCATCCTCCATGCAGTAGGAAGTAACTGCTCTTCATGACCCAAGTCTTGAATGAAATGCATCAGAGGTCGATAAGGCTGGTAAACAATCAAGCAGCAGTCCATGTTCTCCAGAAGATAGAACTCGCATTCCAAGATATGATTAATGCGGTAAGGGAATTCTTGCGCATAAGCATAACTGAACTTGCTTTTCACTAAAAATCACAAAATCAATCATGAGCATCATTGTATTTGACCATTCTTGCAGGATCTGCAGATAAGTTTCAACGAATTACCACATACCGACTTGGTGACAAGTATTCACTAAACGGGAATTTGAGATCACACCAAACTCTTCAACTTTTGACGCTAAAAAGATTGCAGTAGGCGCAAGCAGCAACGGGTCGACACATTTCAAGGAATTTCTTGCGTAGAATCTTTTGAAAAACACTATTGCTGTAGCTATAACTTGCTGACGAAGCTTCAATTGTTCTCCAAGCACTTGCATGACTGCAAACAGAATATGTATATAATTTTAATACATATCCAGTTACCAATAGTGTTCAATGGTCACGCTAAGACAAGATCCTTTAGCTCATTAATATTCTCGGTGGAAACTTACAGTTACAAAAGAATATTAGAATCTTCTGCATTTCCTCTTCACTCATAAGGCTCAAGTCATGCTGACGTTCGCGTATGATGTCTTGTCTATCGAGAATCCATTGCTGCCTGAAAGTATAAATACACATTAGCAAAATCCAAGCAATTTGATGAAGATTGATTTCTAGTTAGATTTCTGTAACATTACCAATGGGAACTCTGCCAAAAGTTTCCAGCCATTTTTGTTTAAATAGGTACGGAATTTGCTGAGATCGGTTAACTAACTCTTGCCTTGACTCTATTCTAACATTATCGAATAATTTAGTTCAATCTATTAAAATACTCAATTGTTAGAATTTCTAGGCCAACTTTTAACATTGTTGACTGTAATAACAAAATGCGACAGCAAAAGCTTTTTGGGTTTGTTTACAGTTGAGTGCAGTGGAGAATCTCCTTACCGACAATTCTTATTATGTTTACTTTTCGACGGTAAGAGAATTTCTCCTTAAGCCACAGACTGTTATCAGCCGGTGTCGTTGCGAATTTTTCTGTCAAAACATATACCGATTGCGAATGTCAACATATTTAAGCAGCACCAAATAAAAAATTGGCCAACAAGCGAATTTCAACGAAATCGTGAAAAACTCAGGTACGATCAATATTTGCTGTTTTTTATCATTGTGTACTCTACGTAATTGAACTTCACGTATATAATTATAACGTTTTCAAGGTACCGCACCATCACTACTAAACACGTTTAGATTTAGATGTTAACCAGCTTTTTAAATTGCAGTTGGGACTTGGAAAGATCGTAAAGGAGCAAAGATGGATCTACTGAAACCGGTGCTCGTTCCAATCATCACGGAAAAGTGCTTTGACAAGTTTTTGGTTGAGTACGACTTCTTTGATGGCAAGAAAATTTGCAAAATATGGTCGAAAGTTACCAGCTTGGTTTTGCTGACATGTATGCATATTTATTTCATTTAGAACCATGTCTGAAGCACTCCATTAGCAAAGGACTTGGAATTGGAATAATTGCTGGATCTGTACTCGGTATGGCCGACTGCTAACTGAATATGCAATTGATTTCAAGAGCAATGTAAATAGTGTTTAATGAGCATTATTTCCTTGTTTTAGTCAAAGTACCTCAAATCCTGAAAATCGTGAAGAACAAGAGTGCCGCTGGAATCAACTTCCCCAGTCAAGTCTTGGAACTTTTTGCCATTACAGCTTCATTGAGCTATTCATACTGCAGCGGGTTTCCTTTCAGGTAAATTAATTTTGTACTTATACACTATATGAAAGGTATGCAGTCAGTGGTATTTTATTGGAATCCATAGGCCGGGTTTTGGGAAAGCGAGATCATTAGTGGGTATTTTTCGTAGTTTAAGGAAATTTCGAATTCTACCTTGAGCATGTCCCTCCTGCCGGTGAGAGCTACCTGCTGTTGCTCTCATTTGTCATTCCGAAGACCCCCTAGTGCTTTCTAAATGGTTTACAACAGCACTACCATTTCTGAGGCATTTCGATTCTGTCTGATCATCATTAATTTTAGATGTTGTGAACTGGCAACGTCCATTCAGGGTTTACCTGCCTTTAGTGAAACAGCTAGGAAAGGAAAGAGCCCAAAGTCTTGGTTCTCAGAAATTGACAAATGCTCACTCGGCAAACGTTTTATCTTGAGAAAATTTACGAGAGTATTGGCAGACATACAGACGCTGGTGGTTCATGAAGTCCGTCTTCAAGTTTGATCCTAACAAGGATATATCGAGATGAATTTCACAATTGTATCAGACCGAAATGAAACATATTATTCGGAAGAATTCAGTTCAAGCAATATCGGCTAGATTTTGCCTTTCTGTTAATGAATCAATCTTACATATGCGTGGGAACAAAATAATTTATTTCGGCGTTGTGTTTGCATCGATGGGGGGTCACGTTATTTCACACCTTAAATCTGATTGATTATGGCCGAAACTCAATCATTTCGCAGTTTTCATTTAGGCAGACATGGATGTATACTGGATGTAATGCAATTGTGATGGCATGTAATTAACAGTTTGTTTATCACTTTCAGTGCTTGGGGAGAGTCCTGTTTCTTGGCGTTGCAAACTTCGTTGATTGCGGCACTGTGCATTGCCTACAATTTTAACAGCGGTGCATTGGCAACGAGCTTCTTGGCTGGATATGCGGGGATTTTATACGCTTTGATTTCGGAGTACACTACTATGGATGTCTTGTGGGGGTTGCAAGCTAGCAATGTGCCCATCATCGTTGTTGGAAAGGTATGCGCAAAATTCTTCATAGCAAACTAGTTTTATGTTCGCCTTCTTACTTGTTGAGGAGTGAGCTGACAGAAAAAATCAGTGCATGATTAGCTAGCGAAAAAGCATACATAGGCTTTGAAAAAATGCTTTGCCACGGATGCTGCGAAGTTTGCCCATGTTTTTAGTGCGCTCATGTAATACAAATACCCAAATAGCTTGTGCGGTTTTATGGTTAAATCCACCTACGTATCGATTGATTGACTGCAAGGAAAGCCGCTGAAAATCATTTTTCATTATGTAACCTTTCATTAGGGTCTTTTAGTACATTAGCCTCAGTCCTGGTATCATTAGTCTTCTTGAGGCTTGTAGGTTCTAAATTTTCTGACAGTTTCCAATTTTCTTGAGGAAGCCGCTCTATATTGAAGAAGAAGGATGTACTGTTACATTAATGGCGTTGACTTTTGAAGTTAGGCTGATCAAGCTAAAGGAAAAAAATCATTTTTTAGAAAAGAATCTTTGAATCGTCGTTCAAGATGAAAGAAAACCTTTGCGTTAATTTTCCCACCATCTCCTGCTGCGAATGTATCGATCAACTCGATCTATGTAATAAGAACTTTTGATGCGATTTTTAGATAATGAATTTTAATATTTTTTTATCACCCATCTAGCTAATTCAAGCAACTGCCAACTTTCGAAATCAGTCAACTGGTCAGCTATCCGCAATCACCGTGTTCCTGCTTTTCCTCGGCTCTGTGGCCCGCATTTTCACGTCCATTCAAGAAACTGGTGACAAGATCGTGATTGCAACTTATATTGTTTCCTCACTGGCAAACGGGCTCATTGCGTTCCAAATGCTCTACTACTGGAGCTCGACTTCAAAGAATCAATCAAAGAAGAGCACACCTGGAGGAGGAAAAAGTCCATCAAAGTCCAACAAGAAGAACAAATGAGCCTTCTCACCTCCACTTATTCAGCACTCAACATCTCGTTCGACACGCTTTTCATCATCGGTCCATTCGCTTCCACCTTATTTCTAATTACGAGACCACCGTTTTTGTTATAAATAGCCTTTCTAAATGTGGTGCCCAGTATCACTAGCAGTTCTACTACATACAGTACTCATAGGCTTTGCCGAAACGTGTACAAGCAAAAAACCTATTGCATAATATTCAAAAACTAGGAATGTACTTAAATGTTGTGAAGTTGTAATCACTAATTTACTGTCTTAAGACAATGATTATGTACTCATCGTGATAGGATCAGAGGCAGCTAAAAGTAATCATTTTTTGCTCCAGATGGGGTTAGTTGTGGTAGTCTGTAAGCATTTCAAGCTATAAGCTGAAAATGTAAAATTTGCACGGGCCAAAGCAAATAAGCAATATGGTATAACCATGTTTAATCGACTTACGGGTACACATTGAAGGATAGCACAAATTGTTAGTTATATCGTTACCAAACGGGAAATTCCCCAATATAATTGTTGTTGAAAGTCATAACTAAACACATTAGTCTTGTTAGTAGCCTTTAATTCAATACAATGCTCAACGTCAACCAGCGACGCTGGAACTCATGTGATCACTTAGTTATTAGCAATACCTATAGCGCTTGCTGCAAATGTTATTTATAACCATTATTGTGTAGCAAATTGCATTTATTGTTTCAAATCAAAATTATTCGCAATGTACTTGGTCATTTAATGTAGGTTATTTAAGTAGACGTAGGTTGATTAAGTCTCTAGTTACAGGACTGTTTACATTCCCGGTGGAAGACAAACTGTCGGCGTCTATTAAAAATTAAAGTGTTCGGAAACCTTCCACATTTACACTGCACATACTTAAATACGATGTTTCAGATGTAATCTGGTTGCTTGAAAAGTTCTACGCGGTAGTAAGATCGAAGGGTGGTTATGTAGAAAGTAGGCTTTCTAGTATAGTGACTGAGCGATAAATATGTACAAGTCTGGACCATAACGAATGGTATTCTGTCGGATGGGAGACAATTCATCGATTTATAACAATTTTATATATGCGGATACTTTGGCCCTCCCTCAAGACGGACACTGTCACCCTGAGCGATAAATGTCCTAATGAAGGATCACCCTGAGAAGAGCATAAAACTGGACATTTTCCCCTCCAGCAGCACGTGCCGCTCAAGTCACCAGTTTTGGATGCAGATGAATAATGCGAAAACTATTGTTTGAGCAAGACAAGTCGATTAATGTTCGGGTCAACTGGGTTGAAAAATGAGTCTGCATGTCCATAGGCAACAATCCGTAACAAGGACGTTTAGCTGGCTAATACAATTTCCTTTCCTTAGACTGATTTGGCCAAAACAAAATTTGTTTAAGGGTGACAGACGCTGGTAACCCTTTACCTTTGTGTCCCTTAAACAAATTTCTCCTCTTTCCGCATATAAAACTGATGTTATAAAAACGTAGTGCACCGAGATTTTTCTTTGTTGAAATTTCTGAAAGCCGAAGTTCCGTACAATTTCAGTGTATAATTCGCAACTGTAATTAATTTGATCTACAACTTTTGCATCAGAATTAAACGGGGGCTCCAATCTGGGAGGTCATTTGATCGACTGACTACTCGTCAACATCCGAGTGCCGGAAGACCTTGTGATTTTATCAGAAAGGCGACACGGAGCACACGCCCAGGTCCAGGGAATGAGTTGCGGGATCAGAGAATAAAATAATAATTGACGCCGGACGGATATCATGTCCTTTGGCTCACGTGCCCGTAATTCCTGTATCCGATACTTGAAATCCAAATCCTGACTGACTGACTACTAGAATCTACTACGGTTCGTCGTCGTGACCGCTTGACTAAAATGCACCACGCAGAGCACCCTTTGGGCAACCCTTTTTCTTCTCCTTGTATTGCACTTTTTTCGTTATAGCCGTGCCGAGGCGTATTCATTACGTTTTTCTCCATGCAACTAACATACATGACCGCAAGACGACTTGGTGTGTGTAATACAACCGAAACCGCAAAGTATATTCCTGATGGCTTTCTTTTACACGCGGTGTCAACCAAGCAAATAAGTCAAGAGTCATGCTCAGAACCACAAGCCGAAGGATCCAAAGAAAATGATCCGATCAATCTAAATTTGGAACGCGATTCCGCAATCCGCTCTGCCGTAACTCAAGGTGTTTTTCCCGCTAATTCGCGTCACCAATTTCCCTCCGCTATCAATCTTTTTGCTCAAATTTCATTAGAAAATGCAGCAGCTTTGGATGCATACAAAAAGGACGAGACCACAACGCGACAACCTCATCGGGCGTCATCGTCTTAATCGCAAAAAGTGTGGTCACATTAAAAAACGCATGTTCAATTAACACCGAGGCATGATACCATTACCGTTGATGCATCGATCATCATTTCAATTAATTTGGCTGGCAACAGCTGCAATCTCGGCTGATGAGTCCAATCATTATGCTGGCTGGCTGACTGACTGACTGACTACTCAAGCTTTTTGCGGCTGATTGTAATCCACAGATACACACACACACACCTTATAACGTCAACCGAGTCTTGAGAAATATATTTCTTGATTTGGTGGATGTAGCTCCCCTTATCAGGATAAATTTATCTGGGAGTTCAAACGTCAATTTCATTTTTTACTCACCGAACCGTGAAGAGCCCCACACACGTTCAGACATTCAGTCCTCAGGTAGGACAAGATGATCGAATAAGACGAAAAAATAACCGCACGTAAATTAACCCACGGAAATCATTACCCATGCCGTTACAGATCAATCCCTTTCGTCCGTCAATGTCATCCTGCCTCCCGTACAAATTCTTACGTAATTTGTCCATGCTATTCATGAGCAATCTTCCAGCTTGGATGCCTTAAACGATGATCCAAATTGAGACACATTGTCGCCATCTACTAGCAATCTGCAACCAAATAAATTTCAGTAAAGTAATTAATATTATATACGACCATTCAAGCAATATCTGAAATTTAAAATGGAATTTTTCATCGTGATTGGAAGACCATTAACTTTTTCTGCTATACATCGAAATCGACAGCCGGTTGCTTTTTCCTGGAGGCATCCTTGATTTCAATTGGGCATAAGTTACCAATGAAGGACTCCCTTTAAAATGAGTGCCAAGGCCTTTTTGTAATTATGTTTTCTTGCATGCAGGTACAATCTTTTCCTTCCTTGGTTTCCCTTGGTCGACCTTTCTCTCCTGCTGTGAAAAGTTGTAATTACTGTTGTAGAGAATTACATTGAATTAATATTCGGTCCATGGATAACCTCAAAGGAATCCAAGCCGCCTACTGGAGATTTTGCTCATTTTGTCCTTGTGAAGAAGATTAAGAGCAATTTGCAACTAGTCCAAATATGTGTGTAAAGGGTTATGCATTCCGATGGAGATAATCTTCTTTGGATTGCAGTAAACTGCATACTGACACGGAGAAACGTAAAAGTAGTTGCAGGAGGATGTTTGGTAAAACTGAGGATAAAAAGAGTTCAGTTTCTTATTACGTAGGATGATAAGGCACATTCTCGTCTTGGTCTTCTGTAAGCCTTGATTGCTTTCTATCGGAATTACGTGTACACACATGTGTGTATGCATTTGTAACAACGGGTCCTACCTGACTGAATCTGACACCATCGCAGGCCCGAGAGTGAAACATGCGGCAACATCACGGATGAATTCCTTGACTCAGTCAGTCAGTTCTTCGGGAGTTCTAAGGACCGACTAACTAATATTAGTGTATCTTGTACACATTTATTATCTTGTATCACATCAAGAGGTTAAGGCTTTAGTCTCATCACCGTCACCATTAATTTTATCATCATCATCATCATCTTCTTCTCATCAAGCTCAGGTGAGATGGATCTCAAGACGTGTATCCGAGGCGTCAAATCCAACAGCAATAATATACTTGACACCCGCGCCGTGTCCGATTTTTCCACCACCTGCAAAACGGAACCGCCTTTTTGCTGTCTTGCTATCGGCCTTCATCTTCATATTGAATTATATATCGAAGAAACATTAATAAAATTTTATACCCTTATCGATTACACTATGATTTCTCATTCCTTAAATTGCTTTGTAATGCAGATAACCCGCGTATTCGGCCCCATCAGACTCGTCACAACAACAAGTGTTTTTCTCTCGACTCTTAACATGCATTTCATCATCATTAATTCCAGAGATAGTCCTTATCATGTTTGTTTTACAAGCCATTAATTTTCAAATTAATGTACAAGCACAGCTTAAGGCACGCGTTTCATCGACGAAACAAGCCAAGGCTATTTGATTGCGGCTAAACAGTTTCGAAGAAACTCGCGTAGTATAGACACTGGAGCATAAGGCGGTAAACTTTTCTTTCGGCATCTTGCATGGCGATGACGGTAGTAAAAATTAATGTTTTCCCACCTTAACCCTGCGGGGCGACTGTGGATGTTCGTTTAATATAGGCTTGATAACGTAAATGGGAAATGGTCAAAATGGACCGCAAGAAATTCCAGTAGCTGAGCTTCCTGTGGTCATTGCTTACGCAGCTTTTTGGTTACAAATATTAAAAAATTATATTATTATAGTCGACAGCCTTCCCTATGGGGCTCTTGGGTAACGACTTGACTTTGCCATCTCTGGAGATTGTGTCGTAATAATACATAAAGACGAGAGAATGAGTTTGCAAGAATCCTCGATACCTTTAAAGCGTATCGGAGATTGTTAAATAATGTTGTGATGCCAACGTCATCTGTTCTGCTCGTGATCTTTGTAATTTATTCCTCTCCACATACAACCTATTTACGCCTTTTCAAGCTTATGGCTCATGGCCTCATGTTTGCCCAGTGGACATTAAGAAGAATTTGATTTTTATGGCTCCTGACTAAAAGCGTCGTTAGATGCCTTGTATTTATTTTCCATTTGACAGACTCACACAATCAAGTCCGAGTTGCAAGTCGTGAGCATTTCTTTATGCACGCAGATTACGGATTTTGTGAACATGTCCCGAATCACTGTAACGACAGATTACGTGTTCCAGTGTCTGTAAAATGTTTTTCTGTGTATCAAGCGTTTGCGAATTTGTTATCCAACTTTAGCTTGACACTATTCAAAAACTTTAAAGATTAGAAAATGAGAGATAAATATTCTAGGTTGACTGAATACCAAAGTAACGGTCTTCAAATTTTATCCAGCTCCCAAGCTGTCAATCATGAACGGCAAAGTCTCAATCAGTGTAGCGTGGCCGATTCCAACCGCTTCCGTGATGTCTATCTGGTCCACGAGCCTTAGTTCCGTACTGACTGGAGTTTCATATCGTAGTATCGCTTATCATTTCATCCGCATAATCGCATGCATTTTCAAAATAATAAGATTCATCCCGGACAGGCATCTGAATGCATGCATCCGAAATGGAGCTGGGGAAAACGTCTTCTCGACAGTGGTTCCGGTATGCATTGCGCCATGTCATGCTTCGGATATTTCACGATGAGCTATACACTACTTACTTATGATATTGAATGGAAGGATACCTCGCTCGGAAACGCAGGAAGTGAAGGGAAAGAGCAGCGTTTCCTCTCGTCAGCCGAAGGTCACTTGTTCAGAAATGCATAAGTAGGCAGCATCAGCCCTTTCACAATTTTTCTTCCAGACGGAGGGTCAATCAAGGGTGAAAGTACATGAATGTATATATAAGGCTGAAATCAACCATTTTCAATGATACGCATCGTTCTACCAAGCACATTGACAGCTGCTTTCAGTTACATGTAAAACATATTTTTTTATACACTGGAAATATTCGTGAGGTCAAATTTTCTCAGAGTTGTTTCTTGTCATGATGGAAAAGGTTAGTTGTATCAGGAATGAGCATGTAAATTGTCAAGCTGTTTAGCTTGTGCTAAACATGCGGTGATGGATCGTCAAAGTTTGACAAATGAGTTTGCGTTTCACCAAAGTGTTATGTCGTAATGGTTCTGGTTCTGATAATTATCCGAGAGCAACAATGCTCACTTATTGCTGCACAGCTTATATTGGAACCCTTCGGGTCCACCAGACTTCGGACACATGCTGTTACATCAGTTGGACAGTTGTAAAATAAGCTTTTATCATCTTTACGACTGGCAGCTCGCCAGTGGCTTGACAGGCTACTACTGAACACATAGTTTTGAAAACTAGACCAGTTTAGTTACAGAGATTCATTTCAATTTTTGCAGTTTGTTTTAGAGCCAATTTGCAATGATGTCAGAATAGCAGACTGAGAAAGAAACACCAATCCAAGGACGAAATGGGGTTGCAGGTTCTTTCAAGGGCGCTTACAGGGAACAGAACAAGTAAAGTGACTGACGGCTTCAGTTTGGTACTCCATTGTCTCTGCTGTTTTACGTCAAAGAAGCCTCATCATTGATCACAGGTTCTTCTCTCTTTCTTTCTTGTCCCAAGTCGCATTCCTTTCCGTAAAGTCACTGCGGTTTAACTTGGGGACAGACTTTCGATGCAGACATTGTGACGCTGCCGCGGCAGACCTTGCGTCGTCTCTGGTCAGTGAATGAGTGAACGAGATGGCTTCTCCATCAGCATGACTCTGATGATGATCCGTGGGAATGTCAAACGCCCTTTCTGGAGAATTTGCAGCCGTAAAACGGTGACAACAATAGTCGAAAAGTTTTAGTGCGTGCGGGTTTTTGAGGAACATGCCCAGCCCGTATGCCACCATCGCTGCAGCAACATGAAGCACAATATTTCTGTCATGATAATTCCCCAAGATTAATGTTAGCACTGATGATATGACGAGCGCCGTCGTGTAAAATAATTCTTGTTGTGTAATGAGACTTTTAGGATAAACACGGCGGAGCTTCAGAGAGATGTAGTCGCATAAAGTTTATTCGATATATATAACATTTTACCGCCCAATTTTTACATTAAATTGATGTTCATAAACTCCAAGATGGTTGAGAATGTATTCATAATATGTTTGTTAATGAAGTACTTGGATAGACACCTGTGTCGTTGTTACAAGAACAAATTACACTCTGGGATCCCGGCTTATTGAATTAAAAAACTCGGGGAAAAGAAAAACTTTAAAATGTTCCCGTGTTAACAGTAGCAACCAAATTCTTTCCGTATCGTTCAAGGGCATTAAGATGGATTCCCAGCGTTCTTGGCGGCCACCACCACCGCATGAATTCGATATGATCAGGAGGAGATCGGATGTAATGTAAATGGTTAAAATATTCGTCAAGCTACCTAACGATTATGATGATATTTTTCTTTCTAACATACCGCCGTCATTCGTTGAACAAGAATTTGTTACGTTCCTCGATCCAATACAACCACCTTGATGAGAAGTTAATGTAGGAAATTCAACGGGGTATTAGCATTCATGATGCCGCCGTCACCGGCATATTTGTCTTCATCATTCCTTAATGTACTGATCTCCTTTGTGATTGTCCTCCTTATCGGCCTTTCTATCAATACAATTCTGCCGCCATCACACCACCACTACCACATCTATTAGCGCATTTTACTGATACAGGCCAAGACATCAACACCAATTACACACACGTAGGTTAACTTAATGTGTCAATATAAATTGACCGATGCGACATGATCACCGATCTAACAGTGACGTATACGGAAAGAGGTAAAGGTAAACCTTTGCCAATTTAAAAAAACATTTGGAGGATGTCGGACAAACTAAAAGCTATAAATATTTCTAATGATAGTGTAAAAAAAGAGCATTGATATGTTTTAAAGAAAATTCAAAAACGAAATTTCCACTTGTGCTCCCTGATTTCTGGGCATAACTGTCGGCTATCAAAAAGCTGACTTTCATTCCTTTTCCAGGCTCTTACGCCCAGGCATATGTTAAACTATCTATTGTTTGGGATAAATTCCGAGCGCACATTCTTAGAATTCAAGTTGATATCTTTTGCGAATGTTGGTTGCTGATAAGGAAGCAAGACAGGCTGCTAGTGTGTAATGTATGTCCAACAAATTGTTGAACACGTTTCGTAAAAGGAAATTCGAATAACATGGCGGTGTCCTGTGTTCGTGCAGTGTGTGGTGTGTAATTACCCATCAATCAGCAAAGTCATTGGAGCTGAGATTGTCTTGCGTCTGCTTTCATGTTTCACATGTTGTAACTGCAACCTCAGTTAGTTGACTACATGTCTTAACGCCAACCAAAAGTCTCATCCATCTCGTCATCTCCACATCACGTCATCCTTTCAACTGGATAAAGATACCAGGCATTTTTTCCTTTTACGGTGCTAACAAGCCACTATTAGTACCATGTTTACTATGCACTCTTTCCTGACATGGACGGACGCCATTGTTCCATTTACGCAATGTTGCAATGTTGGACCTTGTGACCAAACGATCGTTCAGCTTCTCAAGTTCGGATGTTGAAACCAACGTTGAATACATGTTAAACACGTGCTGCTTTTGGCGTTTTAAGAAAGTCATCCCAGTGCGTGAACTCAGGCTTTATATTTTCTGTAGCTTCGGAGCAATTTCGGGCGACTTCAGAAAAATGCAAAAAGGACCTCTGTTGTGGACGGCTGAGCTGGTGCTAGGCGTGCGTGCAGTTCCATTAGGTTGACTTTTGGATGGACACATCATTTCTCATTTCATTTCCAAAAATGCGGAATCATTACTGTCAAACATTACCGGTTCCCTCTCAAAACTAACCAAATCAATATATATTCCATGTACTTTACGTTCGTCATCAAATGTCGTTTCACAGAATCATTAGCTCCTGCTTGTTCCAACAAGTTTCTCTAACTGCGTATAGTAACCACAATTTGTGGAATTGGACAGAACTTGAGTTGCAGTTCGCAATCAGCTTTCGTTTGCCAACTAAATAGCCAAATACTCTTGACAAGCAGCACAATGGCGTCTTGTGCAAATATTAAACTTTGCATCAATAGGTACTGATTAAAGCGCAATTTGAGGGTTGCGAATTTTCCTTCAATAACATTTTTGTTAGGATCGTTTAACTCAATTACGAATCTGTTGCTCATATCTCGTTTAGGCATTTAATTCGTTTACTGACGCTGTGTATAATAGCTTTCACATTTTCACAAACAACTTGTTATGAACAGATACAGATGACATGACATGAGATCTGATTGATCTAAAGAAGCCGCTTATCAAATGGAATCTCAACTGTGATATTTTAGGGTCAATTTGCGATTTCCTCATGTTCTAAAAAGACCTGATATAAAAATTAAAGCAAATACAAAACTGGTTAAATTCCCAGTCAACCACCAGATTTCAGTATTGCTTTTGATGCCGGATTTCTGTGCTTTGCACTTGAATGAGAACAATATCGACCTGTTTGAAAATTCACACTACATCAGTTGAAGCCGGCCGAACAAACGCCGGATTCACCCTTGCTTGGCCGAGATGAACATTTTGAAAAAATAAGGAATGGGACCGAACCAACCAAGGAAAAATGTATTGCGAGGCGGTGCTGCCGCTGCCCATAAATCAAATTGATTGTGATGAGGGATAGATTGTTATCACTTTGTGCACAGGAGAAAAACCAACAGCTTGTAATTTTTCTCTACCGACAGGCATAATGTATTTGTTTTTCTCTCTTGTTTCCCCTCCCTCTTGAACTTGCCATAATTACCACAACTGCATAACCACATGTAATTTCATAATCAATTACATTTACCTGAGCTATGCACAACAGTAGCTCCTCAAGAAAATTTAGAGGATTTTCCAGGGGTTAAACTTTGTTTTGGGGCGCTGCCGAGCCTTGGGAAATGAACGCATAATCAAGCAGTTATATGCAAACTATTTACAATTTATCTATCGCATATTTGTTTTTCTGATCTCTCTGAATGAGACAACTCATTACCGCGTGAGTTATTAATTTTCGAAAATGGATGGCTGTCAAATACTAGCAAACGACTTGCTACTATATATTGGAAGTCCAAGAATCTTGAGGAACCGGTCCATTTCACCTGCACCCATTCAGCAGTGTTTGAGAAGTTGTGATGTTGTAAATTATCCTCTCATTGCGTTTAAAAACTTGAAACCCAGAATCTTTGCATGTTACAATGCTTCGAATCAAAGCCAACTGACCAGCCAAGTGTATTAAATTTAAATGTTGATTTTGCCAATATCTCGATTTTCAGTAGCTGATGAATACACACAGTCAGCTCCCAGCGTTTTTCGTCAGAATACGCTTTAATGATACGAACATTGGAATGAAGCCAGCTGGGCTGAGAGCGGACAGTAGCTTCTAATCAAAAAGTCGTAACAAGGTAAATGCAGCACAGGTGAAATTTATTATTGGATTTACATCACAACTACAGTAGCAAGTGATCAAGTAATTTTCGTCAAATAATTAGCCTTCAAGATGCTATCAGAACCCTGTATGAGCACCTCATTTGGTGAATTTGCGTAGCGCTAATAACGTCGGCTGGGCGATCACCTGTCTCGTAGTAGCACTTGCAGGGCAAATACATGCATCTGTTAAGGCTCCACTGAAATGGGAGTAAGACATCACGATTTCCAATTCCATCAAAAATGCTGAAAAGTTCACGGACTGCGAGCTCATCTTCCGAATTGTTGAATATTCAGTGTACAAGTATATATTAGAAGGCTTGGTTCAGGTGGAAACTGTAATCAGATGCACAAGTTCGATGTGGCAAAGTCCGATAATTGAGCCATTATGCATGACGCAAGATTGATATATGGAGGGTAGGTGGGAACAATTCGTGAATTTTTACTTTTTACCAGTTCTACTAATTTCCTCGATATTGGTTGAGAGTTCTGCGTAACCAAGTAGTTAAATAGCTGTTTTGGCAGCCAAGAAACAAGGGTTTCGGCAGAAGATGCAGTTTGAAGCGGTGTTTCCCTGCATCCTGAAAAGTTTAATTCTTATCTGAGACACGATTTTTACACGGGCTGCCAAATAAGTAATAAGCAAATACATTCTACCTGGGATACATTCAATCGTGATTATTCTGTTCAGCCAGCTACGTGTGTAAATTAACTGTAATCAAAGAGCAGAGTTAGTGGTCAGCTTCTGGAATTATCCCAAGTCCAGTAGCAGTGTTTAGTGTTTAATAACAGATGTGTTATAACGTTTGCTACTGGTTTACTCCGATGCCGTGAAATTAAGCCAAGAGCCGTCACGATTTGCACCTACCCTCAAATATATGCTTAATTGCTTCAAACTATCAAGATCAGCCAAAGGCACATCGTACACAGTTAGTAGGTGCAGGTTCTTGGGTTGAAGCTAACGTCCCATTCGGTATTGCCAGTTAATCTTGTGCCAAATTATGCAATCAGATACACGTAGATGTAATTATAATGAGAAATAGCACCAAAGTAAATATTCCTCCGAATATATATAACCAGGCTCACCAAACTTTGAAGCTGTTAATTTACGAGAATGTAAAGCAAGTCGCAGGAGACTTTAATGTCTTGCCAAAAAGAACATATATACGATAAATTTCCTCCAGACTACGAAATAATTGAAGAAACTAGTAGCATCAAGGTTATGAAAATGAGCTTTCTGCACTTGTCCGATTAATTGGGTATTTGTACGAGCCATTGAGATGGCTTTAACTGGGTGGTTTCCAATGTAGCATAACAGGTTCTGGTCGTTGAAGAAACTTTAAAATACGGAACCACCCGTTTGTCCCGACTGTTGCTTTCCAAAATTTAAATCCGCATACTTTATGCTCGACTACTGGTTTCACCAGCATATCAATACTTGGTTACTTTTTTAATTATAGAAGCCCAAGATTGCCTTGTTGCTCATCAAAATTTCGTCAGCCTCAAGTTCATGGGCATAAATTACCTGCATTACTTGCTGAAAGTTTCTCGGCGCCAGTGCAGTTTTCGATCATGATTTATGTAAACGACTTTCTCTTTCACGGGAGCAAATACAAAATGTTGAAAAATGGAGCTTAATTTTATGATACATTGCTGATCATGTTCAGCAGCTGTAGTTATGACGAAAGTTTGAAGATATTTGCAAAATTGAGCGCTTCGCGTTTTCTATGACACAGTTCAAGTCCTCCTTCATTTCAAATGTAATTGCATGCCTGGCTGGAGACAAGTCCTGGATTTAATATTCCATTTCCTCCGACGGGGCCATTTCAGTAGATGGAGAAGCAATCAGCTTGGTATCAAATAATAAATTAATTTTTTGGAGTGCGAGAGTAGCACAAGAAGGCCGAAGCAATGCTGTTCATAAGGTGAATATAAATTCCAAAATCTCGTTCAAACTGCCCTCTGTATACAACCTCATAAGAGGGTTTGTACACAACAAATGTTGCAAGTTTGTGGTTATATATCTGATTGAGAGTGAAAACAGTTTTGTGCAGCCCCTGAGTGAATTGGATGCACGTAGAAGAATCTGGTACACGCCATCGTGAAAAGAGCAAAAGACGTCACATTAATGGCAAGTAAGTATCAGGTTGAAAAATGAGTTCTGGGGTGTCACCACAATCAGATTTTAATATGAGACTTTATTTGCATTTCATTCCCTTCTTCCTTTTGTATTCGATTCATTATCAAAGGGTTATGTACAGTATAACGTTCATGTTTGCTTGTTCGCCACTGCCAGGATCTTGTCGGCCACAAGTTCAAGGAAAAGTTATGACATTTGCCTTTTGCCATTTTCTTCCAATTCATAACTCCGTCTCGGCACGACGACGATTGCTTTGCTCCGTGTCATTTGCTTACCTGATTTTCACCGTCTTGTCTCCTCTCCCACAAACGTAATATTTTACGCTTGCCGTCTGGGAGGTCTTCCTTAACTTTGGCTTCTGTCACAACGCTGCAGCACGAGCGTCGACGTAACCGCCCTTTGAAGCTACTGTCCGCTCGTCATCATTCATCCTCTAATGGATTCTCAGCAAACAGTATTATAATTTCGCCATGCGTTCTTCTTAAAGGGAGATTCTATTCTTGAAAGCAGGTGTATTTGAGCCAAACACGGCAAATGCGATGGAAGCCTTGCCGTTTGGTAATTCTTGTTAGCGGAATGTCTGGGAGCCAAATTGTGTTCGCAAATAAGTTTAAATCAGGAAGATACAAAAGTGAACGAGTTACACTGTTATCCTCGCCATATTTTCTGGAGCAATGCTCAGGTATACTTGTGTTATAAGACGTGGCCGTAATGGGTGGAACGTGTGAGGTGAGAGTTAGCGATGGTGTAAAAACTCAAATTGGGCCCATGTAAAACAATTCGAGTACAGTGCGGATGAGATGAACCTTTTTACAGATTAGAACATAGGTATTTACAAATTAGGTACACAAGGTGATTTTCTTGCATGACTT
>JAQGBJ010001946.1:0-19427 GCA_034698345.1 Sphaeridia pumilis
TTTCGCCAACTTTCGCAAACATTTTTCCTCAAGAGACCTACCTCATCACCATGCTTAACGAATACGTCTCTTCTTCAACCCTTTTACATAACTGGCAAAGAAACACTTGACACTTGGCGCTGTTTGCAGAATGAAAAGCATTCGTCTTTCCATCACACATACATACATGAACCTTGTAAAAATGTCTTTTGCTGTATTCAAAGAACCGGATCCTTGTATATATAGTGAAAACTTCTTTAGGTCTTCTTGCCGCCATATATATTCGTGTAAATGTGTATAAATTTACTACTAACGTCTTTTTCTTCGTCTTTCTCCACTTTTCAAACTACACGTACTTTTGTGTATTTCTTTTGTTGCAAACTTTTTCTCACGTTTGCTTTCATCAGGAAGCACTTGAGCCTAGTCAGTTGCTTCTTCTCCATCAACAACAACTTTGTTCCTTAAACTTGGCGTTTATATCCCTTTGGCCTTGTGAGAATTGCACGTGCAATTTCCTCTTGCCCAAAAATTGCATCGTTCCTTTTCCCTCGAACCGTGAAACCAATCAAGGGAATCAGGTCGACCTTTAGCTAAAAAAGAAAGTTTGCCAAGGTGTATCCGCTTTTGTGGCCCATCGAGAAACTATTTTGAACGGTTTATTCTCTATGTATATATTGGTCAGGCTCGGTCTTCGTACTTGTAAAAATTATCTTTAACGGTTTTTCTTTTAAACGCTTTTTTCACGGGTTGTGTCCACTTTTTTACGCTCTTAAAAGCGCTATATCCTCAGCAAAATTAATTTTGGCTACTTATCCAGCAGATTACCATGTGATAATTTATAAGATCCTGGAGTGAGATTCTTTGAGCTTTGTATTTACAAAAGAGGAAATTCACTTTAAATTTCCATCCCCAAGGTTATAGCCGTTGGGATGCCCGTCAAGGTCTTTTGATTCTAAGGAAAAAGGACTGGAACTGGAGCAAGGAAGAAGAAGAACAAGAAAACAGTGTTTTGGCAGACAGGAGATAGAAAGCAATTCAAACAAATTGAGCAAGGAAATAAATTGATGCTTTCTCCGTCTCCATCATAGCTCACTTTCTCTCTCGTTGAGCCAATTTGCTTCATTGACTCTACTACTACTATGTACTAGAATAGCCGAGGAGGTCTCCGAAATTCCCAGGTTATTGGATAGGCCCGACTGAATTTACGGCTCTGCTACGTCCGCCACCACCAAACAAGTACTTCTCCTCCGTCTTAATACATTAAATGTTCACCATCCTTATTTGCCATTTGCTTCCTTGAGAAAAGACGAGAGAAAAAAGACTATATAGTTGTGTAAGTGACATGGGCATGTGGCATTAGTGGTTCCTCCTGCCTATTCCATTCCCATTCAGGACGCCAGGGCTAAAGCTCCTCCGCGGTCTCCGAAAAGAGCTCAAGAATATTGTCGTCTAATAGCATTACATGGCATTAACACATTACGGTAACTGGAGAATACTTGTCGAGTACAAGCTCTTGTATTTTGTTCAAAGGTTTCTTTGAGAACTTTCGGAATATTCCTTCTTTTTTGGCTCTTGTCAATAGTTCAAAGGACAGGAGAACAAGTGTCCAATTTTGAACGCTTCCTTGATTATATTATGTGGATTCTTGTCCCTTTCTTGTCTTACCTTCGTTCTTGTTGGATCCTATGAGCAACTCGGTCCCCTTGAAGTCGCCTTTTGCCAACATGGTCATTGGATGATCTGGAAGAAAATGGCCATCGATTGTTGGTCGTGATGGGAAAGCCATGATTGATCGGTACGAGCCCCATTGATCTGCAGATATGTTGGCTGCAGGCATGTCTCTCAAGCAACCCATTTGTTCAGTAAGGCCCTGAAAACGAGCAAAAGATACATACGAAACATGTACGAAATTCTGCAATTAATAGTGATTTCCTCCTCCCGAACAAGACCGCGAGTGTATGTATTCTTCGATGGAAACTTGATTGATTGGAGGTGTATAAAAGCTGGTGGGAATCGCGGTAATTTTGAGATACACTTCTGCGGAATTTCAAATTCAAGTAAAAATAAACATTTTTAATTGTTCTTGATCAGGCTCTGCAGGGCAAGGAAATTGAGGTTCTGGTACATGTTGAAATGTGTTCAAAAATAAAATAACCGATGAGTAAAAAATCAAACTGAATATCTGTGGATGAGCTGGATATGATTATTTGCTAAAGTTATTGTTAGGAACAAAATTCGATATTGGGTGAATATATATTTAACGCTTCGGGGCTTGATGTGTATACGTGTGTGTGTGCCTGTGTCTGTCTGGAACTGACTTTTGCCAAATCAGCTTCCCATGGCGTTTAAATTGAGTGACTGACAAGGAAGGTTAAATGGTTATTTATTAGACACGCCTGGATATTCGGCGTATGCATCCAATAACCAACAAACGGAGGCATTAGCAAGATTAGTGGATTTGAGCAGGTGGTGGTATCCTCGCAGGTTTAATAAATTATATCAAAGGTAAATACCAACACACCAAAACTGGGGCAAACAGTTGAATATTCTTTGTCAAAAAGCGTCGGCTAAGAAATAATAATAATAACTGAACAACCTCTGGTACATTTAAATTTAGAGGAAAACTTTTGATATTATTTCATTTCAGAATTATTATTTGACTTTCAGCTTGGATTTTGTGTGTGTCCTCATCAAAAGCCGGTCGGCACTGTATCAAAGTTGAGTAAAAGCCATGAAAATGTCACCTACTTGACCCGTTGTTTACCAAAGGAAAGATTAATGCCCGGCAGTAAATTCTCGAGCTAATCTTAAACGTCACTCTTGTTTACCTTACGCCTCAAGTCTGTTTGCTTTTAGTTAGCGCGTCTTTTTGGTGGTTACATAAGGGCGAAGGGTCGTACGTGTGCGGTGTTGTGCTTTGACGCGCGCGGCTCTCTCTCAGTAAAAGCTTTTCAAAAATATCCTTCCTGTAGCATCAAAAACACTGAGTCTGGATATTTTCTACGAATTTCTAGAAATGGCAGGTGTATTTATACATGCGAAGAATATACATTTAAACCAAATCTTCATGGCCGAGTACCTATGTAAACGGGTGCAGATTTTACGGGGCTGGCTGAATCGGACAGGTCGGCATGGTGTTCAAACGTGAGAAAGTTTTCGTTTCCTATTCGATAGCACCACTTCAACTTCCTACTTTTTGCCTTGGGCGAGAGTATAGAAATTCCATGGTTTGGTAAACATTCAATGTTTGTTTCTGTCTTGCCCTCCTAAAACCTAATGCGGGCTGAGGAATGGAAGAAAAGAATCGAACTCACCTTCGTCTCGTTGCACATTTTTTCGATGAGTTCCTCCGAAAATCCGCGAGCTTCCTTGGCCGTCATGACTGACCAGGGTGCGTTGATGGTGCCGCTCTGTATGATTCCTCGTGTGATCAAATGCCGTGACTTGGGCGATAAAAGGTGAAAAGTTACAGAACCACCGCCTGCGGACTCTCCAAACATGGTCACCGAATCCGGGTCTCCGCCAAAAGCCCGAGCGTTATCCTTGATCCATTCAAGCGCCAGGACTTGGTCCCACATTCCCTGGTTTCCTGAACACACAAACACATACATATATATATACATTCAAACAAATGTTCATAGGGGAAAAAATGATAAAATTTATGTCAAAATGGCCCCGTAAAAACGTCGTATTTACAAAGAAAAAAGAAGGATTTCACCTCCGTCCTCCAATGTACAAAATAGCCACTTGGCTCTTACAAAGTTACGGTCAAGTTATGTTATGAGAACCGTGACACATGTGACCATGTATTGCACAATGCCAAACAACAAAATGCTATTATCCACCATCGCCTTTAATAATTCACATGGGGTTTTTTGCACTCTGCTCCTGCGCAATAACACTATTATACAAGTGTCCAAGTTGAAATAGCAAAATTTGCCAAGTCCTCTTCTGCAAATTGCCACAAATTAGTTTTCGCCTGTAGTCGTCTTAAGCTACAATTTTTGCAAATTGGCCAGCTTGTGCGATTATGTCGCCGAAACATGCTGCTCTTTGGCGAATTTTGCCAAGCTTTTTCGAACCAAAAGTCTATGCCAGCAGACACTAGGCACACACCATAAAGGAAATGAGTCTGCTAAAATTGTCCATGTGGGCCACATCTGCATGGAAATGTCTTCATCTAGTAAATACCCGCCTTGGCTCCTCTGCAGTTGCAAAGGGACGTAATTATCCTTTCTTATCATCACAAATGGAGAGGAGAACCAGAAGCAAAAGTTTGCCAAAATAATCTTGTCCTTTGGTGTGGCGGCGACAATAGACGGCCTTGAGCATTGACCAAAAAGTACCCAGAACAGTTCTTGGTTCATCGTGGACAAATTGCTTCCCGTTCCCAGCCTTGCCAGAAGAGCTCCCAGCTATTATTCTATTTTGTCAAGACTAAGACGCAGGTCCAAGACTCTTAAAAACAGCAACAGTTTAAGCTCCTACAAACGTATTCAAGTGTATCATATCATATCAATAAACGACAAACTTTGACTCAAGTCCCCATACAACGCTTCACATATAGCCAACAGCCAGCAGCTGTCCTTGAGCTCTGGACTCTTCGATTAAGCAACCAGCAGGTGCGAATCCCACCTGGCACTTTGGACAAACGGTGAGAAAAGTGGAAATACTTCTTGTATTCAACCACAGCTTTATGTACTCCGAGAGTCATCAAGAACGAACAAGAAGAAGGAAACTTGAGATGGAAAGTGCTAAAACTTTTAGTCCTGAGGCAATGTTATTCTTCCGACGGCTTTTCCCGCATTTGTGTTCTTTGCAAAATATCCTGCTCAAAAACTATTATTCTTCGTCTCGGTCTTTTCTCACCTCTGCAAAATATATGGTGTCTAATATAATGGGAAAGATCCCAATCCCAGGTTATGAAATTCTATGGCTCATACACAGAAATAGCGTGTATTCAATCCATTTTTGCCATTTTCTCCTTATAACTTGCTGACTGTGAGTGAAACAAGCAATTCGATACCCTGAGGCCAGCGTACAATTTTTATGGTTTTTCAATGTTTTCGTGGAGACACTTAATATAAATGTCAGATTTTTTGGGCTATATTTTTGGCACTTTCTCTCTATGCAATTCCTACTGTTTTTAAAATTAGCGCTCTCTGGCGACTGTCTTGGGATTTCAGGAAATTTTTGGACTTTCTCATTCATTGCCCTAATTTTTTTGCAGCGGACGTACTGGATGACAGACAGGTATTGCGGAGCCGGAAAGAAAGCCTTCCAAATATAGGCGTTTCTAAAGGCGTTCCCAACGTCAAACCGTCACACAATGTTCCAACATTACTGCGTTTACAACACCAAAACTTGCTGTATATTGGAAAAGCGTTCTTCCATGGCTCTAATGTATATAATTTTGGCTCCTAGATTGTCGAGTATAGGACGAAGCAGGTAATATATAATATACAGAAATACACAAGACTCTTGAGAAGCCAACAATGAGAGCATAGGCACTTGTGTCACTCACTTTGGTCCGGACGGACCACACTTTTATCAAATTAAACATCGGCCTTGAAACTTACGCCAGTGTCAACTGTCACTCTGTCTCGTATAGTTTCTTTTCTGCTTTACTTGTCCTAGAGTCTAATTCCACATTTTCCGGGGAAGAATGTGTTTTGCAGAAACTAACGTTAACTTGTACAGATCCTCCTGTATTTCCTGAATCGCCAAAAGGATAATAAAGCCACACATTAAATAATGTAGACACTGCAACTTTAAATTGCGTTATTCAAGAAGACCAGTAGTATATTGTCCCCTCCAGTATATCATTTCCGGCTTCGTAATATAGCTTTGGAGAAAGTTGTTTTTCCTTCAGGAACAAACGACCCATCCATACAAGTATATTCAAAAGAATGGAAGAATCAGCAACTGCATGCATTTTATATAGAACACAGAGCGTTTTTGATTCTATGGGCTTCTAAAGCACTATTTGGATTGCTATTTCTTTGCTCGATTCCTCCATCCAGCAACTCCTCTGGTCCATCCGGGAACAATCGTATCAAGTTTCTTGCATTATTCATTCGAAGCATTTTATCCAACGAGTAAAAAAGACTGTGTAGCTTTGTAAGCAATCCCTTAAACGTTGTTCGTGGAGGAATTTCCGTGTGGGATTCACGTAATACTTGTGACTTTCCCAAGGTAAATACCTAAACTTGAGTCAGTCGGAAGAAGATCCAGGAGTACCTTTTGAACAGATGGCTTCCAGGAACACAATGTCTGTTGGTAGATCTATCTGCTATTCTTTCTGCTATTGTGAATCGATTCACCCTGTCATTATACACAGTATATGAGAGCAGGGGAAAAATAGCCAAAGTTGACTTTAGTCAGGTATTGGAAAAAGTACATGGGTGGAATTGTGTTGGGACGTGCTGACTTTTGGAGCTTTTACTGCATATGGATCAAGAGTTTCTCCAGAGGAACAAGTTGTGAATCCTGAGGCTGGAGAAGTTCAAGACTCGGAGACCAACTTTTGCCCCTTTACTTATTCAAGGCCCGAATACCAATAGACGGCGAGTAGAGTAGACTTGTGCCCATGTCAGAATACTGGATTATTCGAATGATTGACTAGGCGAGACGTGCGGTAGATTTTAAATACTTTAATTGTCTCTATCTTTGAGCCTTATGGTTGGATTTCTTGAATTTTGGAGCCACATAAACAAGGGTTAAAAAACATGTTTTTCTTACCTGGAGCATCATCATTTTCCAAATACAGGAACCCAAAAGCGCCAACCCGATAATTGATGGCAATGACAATAGCGTCATTTTCAACTGCCAAAATATCGCCATTGTAAATGTCCAAAGTGATGGTACCCCCCATATAAGCACCGCCGTAAATCCAAACAAGAATCGGCAACTTGTGCTTCGCAGGCTGGTTGACGGCCTTCCGTGGTACCCACAAGTTCATATAGAGGCAGTCTTCAGAGAGGTTTGTATTGGGATTCCACATTTCCTCGCCGATGAAATTCGGGAACCAGTTGTAGCTCTCTTGGACACAGCTGTTGGGCGGCGTGTCGGCGTTGAGGGTTCCTTCCCAAGGCTTGACGGGCAGGGGCTTTTTGAAGCGAAGGTCTCCGATGGGCGGTTCTGCGAACGGGATTCCATAGAATGTGAGCACTTCTTTGCCCAGTGTGCTTTTACGTAGGGGGCGCAGCTTCCCTGTTGTCGTACTCACGACGTCCTTTTCCTTGTGGCCGTTGTGCCGTTCGCGGTGGTGGGGCTCGTCACCTGGAGAATTGGATCCAACAGTCTTCTTAATTTGACATTCAGCTCAAGTACTCATTATTAGCGGGTTGTGACTACTCTACTGCTCCTAACATGAATGCATATATCGTTAGCTTTTATGGTGGCCTCTTCTGCTCTCCTACCACTCGTACTCGTACTCAGATCAATTACTCTACAGATTACACTTCCGCACTAATTAACTAAGCTCCGTAAAGTTTGGACTCTTTCAAAAGTCGTATAGAGAGCTGAACGAGGCTGTAGGAACAGCATGGAACAAGTTTGAAAATGGAGGAAAAATTTAAGATTCTTCTCGGCATTCGAGGCAGCCATAAAAGACAGTGTATGAGAGTAGCTCAACTTTCCCGCATACAGGAGCACTACTATAAGACAAACTTTTTGCCTGCCTCGGAAAAATCTTTTTGATCTTCTACCGTGAACTTCTGGTCCTTGTCAAGTGACACAAGCTTATGTAGTTTTCTCGGTGAAAGTTGAGTTGCGTTCTTCCCTCTGTCCTATCTTTTAGGGCTTAGTCTAATGCAGTTTTTGTTAAAAAATTGAATTTCATGTATATTTTAGGAAGGTAAAACTATGGAAAAATGCAATAAAAGCTTTTTTTGTACGTACCTTTGGGAGCGGCATCAGCCGCAGCAAACCAGATGGCGACCGCCATTACTACAAGCCACCGCGCCATTTTTGAAAACTTTTGCTCCTGGTTCTTTTTGTAATTGGTTTTGCTTTAGCACTATTGGCTCATTCGGGAAAGTCCTCGAGGTTCCTGAAATTCAGCAATAAAATTATTTGGTTTAACCCCTTCTCATAATTTCCGAATACAAAAACTGGTCTTACAATTGCAAATTCATTTTAAAAAACTGGAGTTTGACATTATGCAGTCACCCACCCATCAAGCAATTCTGAATTGTGTAAACCAACCTATGTAATGGTAATGGCAATGGTATATAATGATATCCTCGGGTTACATGCTAGAATTTTATGGCACTCCATTTTTTCATTCGAATCCTCTCGTATTATTCACCTATCTCTATCCCACGGCCTCTTCTTTTTCTTTCTTCCTTTTCTCTTCTTGTCGTTTTTCGCTGATTGAAATGGCACGCCAGAGAACATGTATTTGTCATTCAATATCCCTTGTTCTCACAGCCTCACTCCAGTTCATGGGACTTGATCCGGAAAAGTTTCCTTGTAGTACATCAGTACATCAGAAGCTACCACCACCACCGCAAAGGATCATCTTCACCAAAGTTTCCAATATATATATACCACCAAAGCGGAAAACTTGTCTCAATTTCTTTTCTCCTCCTACCTTGAAACCTCTCTCACCTGTTAAATAATTTCAGGCTGGTAAACCACGAGACTTTACTGTTGAAAAACCTAAACGGGCTCAGGCTGCTGATACAACGTTTCTCCATTACAGGCTTCGCCACTTAAAAATGATCTTGATGCCTCTTGGATGGAGCTGACAGAATCATTTTTCCCACACATACACGCATTCAAGTGCATGCATGACTCTGCATACTTGAAAAACTTGCTCACATGCATCAACTTTCACCTTACACATATCATCAGTTTTGCTCTATGCTTTTTCTCATCCTCGTCTCCTCTAATCTCCTTATACACACAGAGACTATGTGTGAGTGTTTCATTGCGCTTTCACTTTGAACTTTCAGCACCTTTTCGCTGCGCTTTCAAAACACGTACTTTGGTTGGTTATATCCAAGTAACATATAGCCGGGCAGCAAAAGTTATGGCTCTTTTAGAAGATTTGCACAAATCTCCCAACAGCCTTTCTTTCAAGCTTCTACTCTCATTTTCGCCATTTTTTAAAACCACGGAGCGCCAAGTGAAAGTAATTCATCCAACATCATAAATCATCAACAAGCTTCGCCCTAATACTAGATAAGAATGATAATAACAATAGCGAGCTTTCACCGCATGTAAAAAACCATGAACGTCGCACACGCGAATGGATAGATTTTTCAATGGTGAAATATAAAAACCAAGAGAGGAATTTTTGCCGATAGTGGAATTTCAATATTAAACAACAGGTGATATCCGTTTCAAAATTTTATAAAGCAGGATATCGTTTACTGTTATGTAAAAATTCCAGAGGAAAATATTTCTATTTTTTAGATCAAGTTTCCCTCCAGCTATGGCAAAAACAATGTATCCACTTGCTCCCTATATTATAGCTTTTTTCAAGGTGAATTATATTTTGTCTTGACCATGTCCGCTGATGGGTATAACAATTCCTTACCGTAACCTAAATTTCCCATACGACTATCATCAGTTTTAACGTTACGAGTCGCTTAACGCCGACATTGCGTGTTCAGTCTGCATTAATTCTACCCGACTTCTCAATAATGCGGGAAAATCCATTAAACTTGTTATTTTTGCAGAAACAAGCATCGTTTCAACGGAACTTCTATTCTTATATTCTTTTCTTACTATTTTCTTATAAAGCTTTGTCTCTGCCCAGGAGCTCTTCTTTTCTGAGTTTTGTTTTGTAAATATTCCAACTGTTCAAAAACTTTCGGACGCATTAGAGTCCTTCAGAATGTTTCACAGCCATCTTGAGCTGTAGTTGTATATACGGCTACAAAAATGCCACTGACTGGTTCCTCGATTCAGCGGCAGTTTCATTATCAACCGGAAACCAAGTTGGGTTATGTTATAAGAATTTTGAATGTCATCAACGTCGATTCAGCGCCAGTTTCGTTATCAACCGGAAACCAAGTTGTGTTGTTAAATAAGAACTTTGGATGTCAAGGTCGTTTTGCAAGTTTACTGGCACAATCAACAGTTTGTTCTTCGTCGAGTCTTTCAACAACTTTGGTATCGCAGGAGCCTCGGAAAATCGTGCCACCCAACGACCACGTACACATTGACGGCGGTCCCCACAGCCCTAAAGTTGTCGTCTCGTATATAAATCACTAGAAACTATAGAAGATAACATCGACCCGTCCCCACTCATAATTACGATAAACGACCATGTCATTCTCCACTTGTTAGATTGTTTCCGCCACTCACTGGGCGGGCCTCCAAAATGAACTGCTTGCTGAACTTGGAAAGCAACTAAATAAGTGTATTCCACCGTTTGAATAGTTTTGTCAAACCAAGTGCTTTGGACAGTAGCGGGAAAGGTTCCTTAATAAACTGCCCCTTCGGCTGGGACGCACTCACTATAGGACTTTTTGGAGAAACACCTGAATTAAATTTATACCTTGTTGTTCTAGTCCGTTAGACACGTCATAATTTTGAGTAATGCGAATAAATAACCGTGAAGCCATAATTTGTTTAACCAATTAACGAAATGGGGCTGCAATTAATCTACAAAATTTTGCCGCACCGCATTCACCTTCTTGCAAAATTACGTGTTATATAAATATATATATCAGACAATTCTGACCGCATTTTAAGCCAAACCTCCTCCAGGTGTTCAATTTGAGGAGGATACAAAACAGATAAAAAACTAGTGTTTTAAAAATAAGCGGGCTTCGACAACATTTTTCGCTACTGGACTTGAAAACAGCGGTAGCAAAATATTCTCTATAATATCCTTCTGCTCCTAGAGCTCGAGGCCCGTGTTTCGCAAGTTTAATGAGGGAAAACAAACCCAATGTTGCATGTCGGCTACTTGAGTATCTAAAACTTCTAGTTCTAGCCTTCCGAACCCTCACTAAATACGGGTTCCAGTCTCGGCTTTCTGTTTGTGTGCTTAAGGCAAAGCTTCTCGCGTTCCTGCCTCGACGTTCCTATCCGTTTAGCTCAATTAGGAACACATTACGGCGATGGGCCTTATTAAACAAGGAGCTCAGCCCGTCTGTCAGCAGAAACAGCAACTAGCAAACCAACCAACTCTGTCATTAATTCTGTCTCTTATATATGTATTATATTACACATATTAGATTCATAGTACGGCAACCGACAGGTCGGCCATCATTAAAAGTGTCTCTCATTCACATGATAGTTGTTGCCTCATTGCTTTGGCCATCAAAACAAGCCGTAGTTAACCTTTGTTCCTCAAGTAGTAGTCTTGAACTTGCTCACAATTTCCACATGTATATTTAATATGTTTGGTGGTGAATTTACTACCAGCCCTTTGCTCACCTGTAATCAAGCGCGAGTTTCTCCAATTTCCCCAAACAGTTTTTCTCTCACAAAACTTTACAACCGCAGCACCCTTTCAATACACAAAAGCTTTTTTCCTCAAGTCCATCGAGTCTGTCAAAACTTCAAAACTTGTGGTCATTCTCAATATAGTCTCTGCTGTCCTTTTACTCGATTTGGTCAAGTGGCTCTTCCACTTTTCTCACTTCAACTTCGTCGTCTAGGCAATTTATGATATGTGACGTTTTCGTTGAGTGGTTCTTACAAAGAGCAAAAATTAATTGGTGTACACGCACAAAGCTGACAAATTTTCAGACAAATAACCAACACATTCACACACGCTCGAGTCCACGAAGCGACTAGGAAAAGTGTCAAGAGTAGCCAAAGGTTTTGTACGAGTGTTTAAATGGTTGCCGCCGCCGAGACCAGAACCGTATAAGAACAGCAGGGAAAGGACCAAGAAGAAGAACGTCGACGACGCTTCCTTTGGCTTCCTATGGCTTGGCTGGGGAAAGTTTTGCTGGTGGTGGTGCTACCACAATTTTCCCTCAAGAAGAAGTACAGAGCCACCACCACTGCAAAAGTGTTGTATACAGATACAAAACGGGGGAAATTCTAGCGAGTTGTTCTAGGAGCAGTAGAAGCGTTAGCGTTGGAGATCCTTGTGTTGTGTTAGCTCCAACGGTGTAGAATCAGAGCTTTTTCTTGGTCTTGTAAAAGGAAGCTACTTTGCTCTTCTTCCGCTATGTAATGATTGGGGGTCCTGGTGAGTCCTGTTGTTGGCCGCCTTGCCGGCATGTAAACTTTTCTAGAGTAAAGTTGTAGTAAATGGAAGCGTCGTAGTAGTAAGGAGTAGTAGTAGTAGTAGTAGCGGCTCCAGCGTCGCCGTTGTACGGACCGACGACTTCCAACGGCCTTGCCAACCAGGAAGGTAACCAACAGTAGTGGCAGCAGCAACGGCAAAGAAAGCACAGGTAATATCGGATTTCATTATCCAGCCTGGATCCAGGTGGAAGATAAATGCATGTATATACTTCACCTTGGATCAGAGAGAAAATGAGCATTTTGCACAGCTTCTACTCTACTTGAGCCTGGACCTTTTGGAAGACCAGCGGGAGACCAGAGGGCTGCTATGCGTCGGAGATTACGTCTGAAATCAACGAGAATCTGTGTACTTCAAAGGTAATGTTTTTATTAGATGATTTAATAAGCTTGTTAATGGAGGTTAATTTGCAAGGTGATAGTCACAAGTAGTCCACGTAAGAGCAGCGTTGCTAAAAGCTGCAGATTTCCAGGCGTTTTCGAGGGGACAAAATTCACAACAAACTTTAAAGTTGCAAACGACCTTGAAACCTTCTTGTATGAGATATTCAGCTTTTTCGTCAGCTTTCTCTATAGGTTTTGCTCTTCTGCTAAATTTCTTAACCACTGACCTTGTATATGTTTCGCATGCAAAACATATTTTTTGTAAAAACTTTTTCTGCTCCTGACATAGCAATCAAAAAAGTTTCCCGACTTTGTCAACAACTTGGATGAGGAGAGAGCAAGAAATAAATGGTATATATATGGAAACCGAAGCTTTTTGAAAGCTGAAACCGTTATATAAGCGTGTTTATATGAAATTTATATCAAAAATGTTTGTCAATTTTTGATTAATGTTGCTCTTGTGTTTATACAAATATATAAAGTTGTTGTAACAAAATATGCGTATCAAATTTTGGATATCAAAACTTTTAACCGGTATTAAATGACCAAGGAAGGCCTTCGGGAATCAAGGATCTGGCTTTTGGAGGTTATTCGAAGTTGTTGCAATTTTGAAGTTTTTCCCTTTGGTGTATACAACATGTCTTAAATTTCCAGCACGTTTGATATCGCCTTCAGCCTTGAAAACACACTGAAACGTACAGAGTTCGGCTAGGTTAATGAGGACTTGCCATGGAGAAAGCTTTATATAAAAGAGCACGTGTACACACGATTCATACATATACTATGTTCAAGTAATTCAAGTACGTCCTTGTCACCCATCTCAAGGGATGCAGCAAGAGCAGCAGCATCAGCTGAATTACTTGGTACAAATCTGAAATATCAAAGTCCTATAAAATTTTGTTATATAGCGTGATTCGTCTCCGACAAATGTACACATATATATAGTAATAAAAATTGGTGGCTTGGTTGGTGTAAATGCCTGGGAAAATACGTGCTTTTTCTCTGTTTTTCCGATGGATTTTTATATAAAAAATACAGTGTACTTATAAGCCTTTGGCATAAGGGTAAGTTTTGTTTCTTCTTCTTCTTCTAACTCATTTGGTCCCAAGTGGCTACTGGTAAATTTTTTAGCAGGGGGATATACACATACATGTATGCAATTTTTATGAGCGATACACGAAAACGAAGTAAGGGAAAGCAAGGGTTTGGTGGAGGGGGAAACGTGCTATTTTTCTCATGATTGCACCTGATCCAGCAAGTCATGTAATAAACACAGATTTTTTGCTCAAGAAACAGCTATCCAAGCTTATAGTTACGGGACTTCGTTGTGTATTTTAAATTGTGGACTCAAGATCGTAACGCCAGGGTACATGTGTATAATTATTTATGATTGTGTCTTGTTTAATGGTTTAATACAAAAATGACGCCATTATCTGCCTGTAATTCAACAAATATAACGATGACTCACTCCCGTCAATCATATCATAAATGCTAATCCAGTAGTTGGCACAATTGATAATTTTAATGGCCTCTGAAACTAAAAGTTTTATATCTGTTGCAATTCCTCCGAATCCAAACATTGATTACATGTTGTAGCCATAATTCATAATATATGGCATAAAATCCTTCGGTTCAAATGTATAAGAAACAAGTTTAATTTCCTGGAATCACCGCTGCTGTCAATCATTATCGCGAGATACACCTGTTTACATTTGCAAACATTGCAAAAAATCAGGTGCACCAATTTCACGCTATCAAACGTCATGGACCGGATGTGTGCTAAATTCCTTTAAATTCGGGTCACCATCTAGTCCTGGAATTTAATTCCAGCATCAATCAAAATTTTAGAATCCAGGTCAGGAACAAAGATGTGATACCAATTGGCTATTTAAAGGCTTCTGTGAGAGAGTTTAGAATCAGTTTCAAACCTACTCTACGGCAAAAGCTCCAAAAGCAACTTGAAAAACTGTCAACGATGGCCATCAAACTTTACGTACTTCTTGCCTTGGTTGGAGCTGCCTTCGGTGGCATCAGTGAGTCTGAAACTGAGGTTTTAAATTAAACCTTGTCGAAGTAAGGCTTTTATAACCCATTAAAATTTCCAGGCCCCAATTACATCCAAGAGCCCAAGATTCCAGCCCCGAAGGACACTGCGATGACCAACTTTGTCTGCCCCAGCCCCGGCGTCTTTCAACATCCTGACACTTGCTCCTCCTTCGTCTCTTGTACTGACAACCTTCAGGCTTACGAAGTCCAGTGTCCCGAAGGTCTCCACTTTGTCCTCTCTTCCAGTCCTCACGACGCTTCTTGCGACCTGCCTGAAATTGCAAAGTGTGACTCTGGTGTCACTCCAGAAACCACAACGACTACGACCACTACGACTTCAACGACGACCTCGTCTCCGCCAGTTGGACCCCCGAACCCCGGCGACCCTTGCGAACCCAGTGAGTGCAAGGAAGTCGGCTACTGCCTCAATTACTTTGTCTGCAACAAAAAGACAAAGGTGTGGGATGAGCGCAAATGCGGCAGGAACCTCTGGTGGAACCCTTTGGCTGCCAATAGCTCCGTCCATGGCGGCACTTGTGACACCTTCAAAGGCCTGCCCGAGGAAATCCAGGAAATCTATATTGCCGACACGGAGTGCATCTGTCCCTGCGAATGGTTCCAGCGGTCAGATCATTTCTGCACTGGTACCTACCTCTACCGCAGGCCTTTCGATTACATCACTTCAGATGACGCTGAGCGTATCGACACACTTCAGTGTCCATCAAACTTGGTATGGCTCGGACATGAGAAATTAACTTGTGGAAATTGTGAAGACGCTGTTAAGCTCGATGGGTCTCCGTGCTGTTAGATTCTTAGCCTCAGAAATGATAATCATATTATGTCTTGTATGCGACCATTGGTGGAATTTTCGTACATTGTACATGAACAGAATAAAGTTTTTGTAAAATTCAGCATTGTTTTAGAAACAAAGGTTTTTTGCAAATATTCTCACGTTTTTTATTTGTATTCAGCTGGAACGCCTCTCTATTTTTCTCAATCACAAACAATGCTTATTAGCTCAGCTCCGCCTCAATCATCAAATCCACATATCAACACATACTAATTTGTACGTGAACTGATTGCCTCGAAACACGCCACGATAATTGATCGCAGTGCTCCCGTATATAAATATAAGCTTTTGCCAAAATCAGCAACAAGAGAATCAATCGCCTCTCAAATAATTGACTTTGCCCGCAACTGAAAAAACCTTGAGAATCTTCATGAAAAATAGCTTGTAGCTTGCTGAAAGCTGGATTTCAGTAACGCATTATTTGCGTTATATAAAAAAATAGCCACAATTTGTATCGAAAAAATGGTACTTGAACAAGATGGAAAATTCCAATACTCTTCCGCCTTATCCCTTTCAATTATAAATGAGATGGTTCATCCTCCACGTCCAAGGGAATTGCGTAGCTGCTTTTATCGATTTGGATCTCCATAAAGCCAATAAATATATTCTGTATTACACAGTGCCTCCTTACATGGATTCTCAAGGTTTTTGACAAAAGACATATACCCGCCATGTGATCACTACTTCTATCACACTTTGAGGTGCTTTAAAAATCTCAACGCTTGGTCCCTTTCAAGAAGCAATTTAAGATCCTCTCCATTCGATTTAACACGAACCGCAATGGGCGCATTTACTTCAAGGGCTTTAAAAAATTTCAAACCTTTTTCAAGTTCAAAAACTTGTTCGTTTGTAGAAGGACTCAATATAAAATGTACATTTGAAAAACTCCCCATGTTTATGGGTGGCTGTATCGCACTTTCTTGTTTCTGCTTGAAACTTCCATGACTTGATATAAATTGATATAGATTTGATGGCTATTATTACACTATCTGGCGTAAATCGTGTATTATTGGGTAAAAGTAAGTTTCGTGATACTTGAAGGTTGTTAACATACATTAATCTGTTCATCTGGAATACAAATAAGTTCATTTTTTGACTGTCACACGTACTAGTTCGCCTTCAGATACATAATTAATTTGTTGTAAATTACCATACAAGTACGTTTAGTGAATGTATGCATAAAAACAAATATTTCAAGACCGTAAGAGGAAGAAAAACCGAAGTACACCATGTCAGTGAACTTTTTTAATAACATGAACCTCTATTTTTTCTAGGTATCACGTTTCTGAAATAAAAATTCTCAATGTGCGTGAGGCAGGCTCCATGATTGCCAAAATCAAGACGGCAATCTCCACACGTAGATTTGTGTATCCCATCGAATACTTCTGCGACAATCGAAATGTTAATCATCATCTACAGAAAGTTTGTATTGTGCAATAAACCTACACGACTATACACACTTTTCTTCAACTCGCAGTCGGTTATACTTTAGTTTCTAACCTACGGAGCAAAGAATAGCACCCATCTAACTTGCGCAGCGCGGCGGTACGAATAGTGCCCGTGTAGGTTATATAGGTGTTATTTTTATAGCCGTAGGATAAAAACTAAAGAATAACCCTCACAGTCTCCTCCAGAACTTAGATCGTCCTTCACAGAGGCTGGGAGTTAATCCTTCAAATTTGTTTTCCACAGTTACTTGCAAGTACGAAGCTTTTTTCTCTAATTATTTTTCCCAGCTTCCACATGTTTCTTTAACGAGTCGGTTTCTGCTTTGGTTTTTGAAGCCATGTCCGCACTACTTCCAAGGTCCTGCCTTTGCAGGGTTCTGAAATATACACAACTGCTTTAAAAACTTGCAAGGTGGCGCGAAGAAAGCATATCGTGTAGCTCTTCTCAAAATGTGGCTAACTCTATTTCTGGGCTCGTTATTGGTATAACTGCCCGTACTTCGGTCAGTATATTAACCTTGCCAATCGTGGCTGCCGTATAAATGAATTAACTCAGCACAGCTGTAAAGTATCACCATTCCAGTTGCCAAGCAACTTCGGAGCTAAAATTCAGTATTTAGTTCCATAACACGTATCCTTACGAACCCGGATTCTGATGAAAATCGATGTTTTGCCCGCACAAAACTTCTCCAGACAGAATCATTGAATTACAAGATGGCCCACTCTGGTATGCATTTTAGCTATGATTATACTGTGAATGTAAGCATTCGACTTTCAGAACCTTGGAGGAGTTCTCGTTGCAGCTACAGCAAATGTCTGTGACCCGGACATGGTGAAAGAAGAAGTTGTAATATCAAAAGCTTCTCAAGAAGTACGAGTGCTGACCTACTGCGAAATGTAACATCGTTACTCATAATTCAAATACGATTTATTCCTTAAAATCATAACGAAGAAATTTCGTGAACACTTCTTAAACCTACACAGTATTCGAACTCCTCTAGCATACAGTTTCTTCAAATATTTCAAGAGCTCTCTGCAAAAAAGGACTGCAAATGTCTTTGGAAGACATTATTACGTTTGACTTACGACTAAAATAGCGTGAAAAGAACAAAAATGAAAAAACAATGCCGAACTTCAACAAGGAACTGTTGTAACGGTCGAACAACTGGATTTTTTCCAAGATCTTTTATTACAATCAAGGTCGCTCGTACTCCGTCGTTTCTTTTCGCATTGGCCATCAGCGGGAGAGTTTATCAGTACAACAGCTTGTTATTTATTGTGACCTGTTGAAAAATTCAACAAACAATTCATGCGGTCGATCTTACGACCAGTTCCAAATGAAAATAAATCCGGAGTTAACCACATTTCTGGTTGTTTGGAGGATAATCCTCGTACGTTCAATTCGCCAGTTTGGCTGAATGTCGCTGATGTTTGGATTCATGTTTCCCGGTTGGCTTCGGAAACTGCTTAAATGCCCCATCTGGGATTTGTAAGACAGCTGTGTGGAAACAGTGTATCATGATGTGGGCTACTTGGTGGTCACTGAAGCGGCTTCTGTTTGGCATGTAGCGAGAAGTTGAGTTATACAAAAAAAGACATGCAGTTATACTCGAAGTGCAAGTTCATAAAAACATCGAGATCAAAATACACTATGATTTCTGAGATGTACCAAGTGGATCATACTTGAAAATAGTGAACCGTTATGTTATAACATATTGGCGGGATTAAAATTCTCACAACGAAAACGGCAATACTTCAGACCTATAAAAAAATTCAACGCTTCTGTTTAAAGCAAAAATTTCCAGAGACAATAGTGTTTAAGTCCCGTTCATTTTCTGTTTTAATTTCATTGATTTTATTCTTGAACTTATCGTTAAATGATGGTCTGAAATTCAACCAAGCGTAAAATCTCTTTTCCAAAATGGATCAGTCTATTTAGGAGCAGGAGTTTTTTATCGTCGAGATCACTACTGTGAGAACGTATATATTCTGTTAAACTCAAGGCGTACTTTGGGGGGACCATTGTTGTGGGAGCTCGCCTAGAGTCTTCTGATGTCGTATTAGTTAGTGTGAGATTAGCCGTTATAAGATTTGGAGTCAAATGGAGGTATCCGTTATGGAGGTACGAAAGCACATTCAGAGGTGGCAGCAAATTCCACAATTACACATTACGACAGTGAAAGGAAACATTCATTTTCGTTTGAAACCTTAACACAAGCTACGCATACCACAATGGCGAAACGCCTGCGGCAGGGATCTTGATTATGTTTTAGAATTTTTCACACACATTTGAGTTAAAGAACTTTCTCGAGTCCGCGGTTGATACATGACGAACTATTGACCCCATAATTGATTTCGTGGTGTAATAAAGCCCATGGGCTATAAGATGGAACCCTTCAAGGGCACGAATCTTTAATGCCAATCGAATGCCGCTTAAACCTAAAGGAAGCTTCATTGAGAGGTTGGTTTAGGTTTAAGCGGCATTCTGAACAGCTGAT
>JAQGBJ010001947.1:0-19423 GCA_034698345.1 Sphaeridia pumilis
ATCCCATGCGTATACATGTTCTACATCAATCAACCCGCTATTCTTCGAAATCGCTGAATCAAGGTTTCTGTTTGCGTGGATGGCTGTGGTCTGGTTATCGCTAGGGGTTTCAGATTCAGCTCGCTTGGTTTGAAATACAGAGTGTTGAGAGTTGCCCGTACCTCTTATGAGTTCCACGACTTCGGTATGGTTCATATGCTGGACGGGTGTTCCATTCACCTGTGCAACAAGAAAAGATAAAATTACATGTAGTACAGATCGAAACGTGAGCATTTGAAAACATTTTTTAAATCAATTCATGTACCTTGATGATCACATCGCCTTCTCTTATCCCAGCAATGTCCGCAGCACCACCTACAAATAACAAATATCCAGAATTAATCAGTTAAGCCGTCGTCATAAACTTGCAAAAACTTTATCCAAAGCCACATGTTGACTTTTTGCAGACATCAACTCGTGTACTCCTACTTGCGCTCTCGCTCTAGAGTCAAGCTCGATCTGAGCTTCTGCACAGCTATAGCTATAAGAGCTAGAATTGCTTGCCAAACTCCCACGCAAAACATTACTGACACTATAATATCTTCAGGTGCCTGTCCGATTGGCGCCTGCAACGTCATTAATTATTGTGCATGGCTAGGCACTTGTAGCGATCTTAAAATCGGACTTTAATTACAGAGTTTAAAGTCGCATCAAGTCGTATGTTATTGGATTTACTTTCTACATTACTAGCTCCCGCCATCGAACTTACCTTGTTTGATAGTTTGCACTGATACAGGATTGTCTCCAGAGACAGTAAGCCCGTAGCCGTTGATATTGTCCTTGTGAATGATTATTGCTCTGGGCATGTCAGCGCGCCCATACCGGTACATCTCCATCTAGAACGCAAGAATGAAACAATCATTAAAACATGATTCCTTCAGTTACTAAAACTAATGAGTTCATAGCCAATATGATGGTCAGTAGCTTATTTGACCGTTAGCTCACCTTGACATCCGCTCCAAGCTCCTCCTTCTTGTACCGAAGCTACTCGTATAGATTATGATTTACTCTTAACTCTCAAAAGCATCACGGCTATCCCACTGCCGTATCAAAAATTGCACTTTTTCAATTTCGTTTGAACCCTGTGTAGCAATATCACACACTAGATTTTCACAAAACATTCATTGGACTCCCACCGGCATCCAAAAACTGTGATTCAATCCCGTTCAAGAATGATTATTCACTTCTCTGCAACTTCAACAAATCTTTGGCCTTCAAATCAACATTCTAAAACTCAGTGACTCTTCTGGTGACTGATTAATTTCAAAACAAAACTTCGGCCAAGACCTTTAGCACTCCACTTGCTATTATCAGCAAACCATTATGAGTTCCAGCAGCAACAGGTGTGATTTTCGGTTTCTGTCTGATATCCACCGCATGCGTATAATCTTCCTTTTCTTTTTTATATCGTTTTCTTCCCAGAGATTCAGTGATTCAGTCGATGTTTTAAAATTTTCAGCTTCTGTTTTGTTCCTCACTCATGGTACTTGTTCAAGATTACTTCTGCAGAGATCCCATTGGTAACATCTGAAACAAGAGATATTTATATTAGTCACCAAACGCACATGTGCCGTTTTTAAAAGTCTATAAACTACTTGAATTTTCCAACACCAGTGTCGGTGAAATAAACATACTAAATTCATAAAAATATACTTCAACTTTGTACTTCTTGATTAGGAATTCTGTAGACCCTACTTGAAGCACCACAAACCCAAAAACGTACCAGCAATGATCTCATCCCACTTGACCAAAAGTTTCTTCTCCGCCCATTACAACCACACAACTACCATTTCAAAGATAGTACATTGGTCAACATGATTCATACCATGTATTTCCTATTAACTTCTTAACATATAATCACGATCAACTTCTCCTGATCAAACTAATGTTTACTAAAAGAAGCTGCAAAACAACTTCAAAAATATCTCACCATTTAAATCTCGCGCCTTGCCGAAAACCAAAAATTTCCCCAATGTTTACATTCTCTTTTCGGCAATGACTCGTACTTTCAACACACTCAAACTTAATTTTGATATGTACACAACTAAACCTAATTTTAATTCTCTAGGGAACCAGTTTAACCTAAACACTTTAACTTATTCCTCATTAACTTCACTGTAATTTCTCACTGAACAAAATACTCTAGTCTCTTCCTTTCGCGATTTTTCCAACGAGAAATCTGAGGTTCTCCTAAGGAAAAGATTGCAAACCGTTTGCTCGATGGTTTGGTTTAAACTCACACAATTTACAGGTGTTTGAATTCAGTTCAGTATAGCCAAAGCATATCAGACACTTTGAGCTCGTATGCAAGTATATGCGGCCATTGTGTATCCCGCAGATGATCTCATCGCATGCATCTTTTCACAAGAAGATGGTCAAGTTAAAACCGCAACAAATTACTCCCCGTTACCTGTCCAAACGATTTTGAACGGAATTTCCGTCATTTTTCAGTTCAATTCATGTCCATTGCAGTTTCAAAGAGAATGAAAAATTCAGAAAAATTCCAGCAAAGGAGTATCAAACCGCCTTCGGTTTCATCAGGTTTAAGGATTCAAGCAAAAGTCAAAAGTAGGCGACGAAAATGTTTTGTTTATTCAAGTAACTCTAGACCAGAGCGGAAGGAGCAGACGGCATCTAGACATCCTTGCTCTCCAAGAGAAAATCAAACTGTCAACGGCGGTGAGCTGAGCGCTCGAGAGATGGCGCTACCGTCCTTTGTTTTGATTCCGAGTTTGTTATTGTTTACGTTTTGAAGTTTGTTATTTTCTCCGGTACTTTCTCCGTTTATCCTTGAAACTTTCTGGGAAGAATGCATTTTTATGTCAACTTTAAACAATTCCAAGACTATTTTAGCCTGAAAACTAATTCTGCTTTATATTTTCACGTTTTTAGGTGTAATTCCGACAGGTTTGTCTCTATTTTGACCTTTAAATCCCTATTTTCCTTTCTCTCACAGTATAAAACAAATGCCTATGTGTCAAATACATACAGGTATCGAGCTGTTGTCTTTCTCGATTCTAAAACCGAAAACAACACCTCATTTATAATTCACCGACTTGGCCATCAAAACACATACATGCATCAGCTCCATTTGTGTACTTGTGGAGGAGCTGGCTTATGGTTACGTCAATGCAGCCGTGTCGCAAACATATTTTCGTTCGATTACATAAGGTCCGCCATTTACCTGTCGGAATGAAACAGCTACATAATTACATAGGTATGAAAAGCTCCGTCTTCATTTATGTTCCCATATTTCCAGGCAAGCTCCATTACATGTATAACTTCATATACACCTCAAATTTCCCAGGCATTTCGCCCTTTTGCAATGTTCCAACTCCAACGCAAAAGCAAAAGCTCATTTCTACAGTCCTAAAACTCAGCTAAACAAAAGATCCTTGAATCTACCAACCTACAAATGTTTTTCGCACAATCACGCGTCGCGACAATATCAATGAGGAAAAGTTGCAAATTCGCCGTCATCCACCAACATTAACTGCCCTGCTGCATCCAATACGCACAATTTACTTTTAAACATGCCAAAGTACATTCATCCTGCTATCACATTCAAGGCCGTATTGCCGTATTGCACATTATACTGGTTTCCAATGGCAGCCGCACAAGCTCCAACTCTCCCTCTTTACACGTGGAGGCCTTGTAAGTAATCACGTTAGAGGATTCCGTAAAGTAATATATTTCAAAGTTTATATAAATGTAGTTTCTGAAAGAGCTTGAAGCTCCCTTTGCCCATATGCAATCTTGTAGTGGGACTTTGTTCAATTTGTTAGATTTAATGAGCCGCAGAGAATCATCATAGCTTTTACGCTATATGCTGTAACAAAACAATCAAGTTGGCAATTTCATATCCGTTAGTCAGAGCTACACGGTCATCAAATTCCAGCTTGCTTTCTTGGTAAACAGCTATCAAACCAATGCTTCTGGAAGCCAAAGCCTGTATATACTTCACTCAGGAATTCAGCAACTTCAGCAGTAGTTCAGCCATTGCCAAAGGCTCTTGAGTCCGTTGGAAACGTGTATATATATATAAAAGTCGATCAATATTTTTCGTTCCATCTCATGTCATTCATGTCAACACCGAACCTTGTCATTCTTATGTCTTGTAACCCAAGAATATCTCGCTATTTTTAAATAAAACAGTGTCGACTGACTATAATGTCCTTACAACAAGTTACGTTCAACTAACGCAACCTTTTTGAGGTGACTCAAGGCCCATGCCTTGGCAGCCGCTCGTATAATATTACATGTACAGGTTACAGGTATTGCAAACGGGATTCTTGTTTCTTCTCTGCATTTCAACTTGTTTCCGTCGCTGCGCTGCTACCAGCGACCAGCCGTAGCTTTCGCAAAACAGCGAGATTCTAGTCCTAGTCACGTACGCACTTTTGCTTGGGTTGAGGATGGATTCGCTTAGGTTCTTATAGGCGCTGAGCGTATATATGTTATATACAGTCAAGCGAATTCGCATTGCAGAATCTCTCAAAGGCAGTGGGAGCAGTTGAGCTCTTGCATTTTAGTGCGTTTGAATAACACAAACGCACAAGTGGCACACCAAACCAAACCAAAACGCTCCGACAACATTTGCCATCAAACCTAGTCCGGTCCAAACTTTTCCACGTTCCCAAAGCCAGAGACGCTGACAGCGTTTTTAGCGGCCTTTTTATTAGTAGGACCTGCGGACGCTTCTAACGATGGCGGAAGAAGACTCTTCAACCGTACGCTTTTAAGTTATGGTTATTAAGTTAGTCCACGAGAAATACAAGGACCTTTATTTAATTATCTTGTTCAGGAAATTTCCAAAGGGGAAGCAGGAACAGCATCTTTTGCCCACTTTTCAGGATCCAAATATAGGACTTCTGAAAGCGTTTCAGAACATCAGAACAAGCTCTTCTGGAGCCAGGAGAGCCGGACGGAGCAATGACATCCTGAGATTTTGGCTTCAGAACATGTTTCTTGAATCTTTTGCCTCTGATTCCCCTACATAAAAAGACATGCTAAAGATGCGTAACTAATAGTAGTACAAAATAGTCGAGGACTGCCAGAACGAAGCGAGATATGATTATACACCGCGGCCATCTTCCCCTTTTCAACCCTTTGAATCCTCCAGAACAACACAAGAAGAACCAGTTTCGTTATTTGTACTTTCAGCCCTGAGTTTCAGGGTGCGATTTGAATGGCTCTTCTTTTTCTCCTCAACAAATATCCCGAGAAATATCCTTTGCTGGACCTTCTCTTGGACTTTTACGACGAGCAAAGTTACGCAACTTGCAGTATATTGATCCACATGCGCTCATTTTTACACTTGTAGTTACGTAATCGTAATATTCATGCATATTCATGCAGAGGAAGAAACAAATCAACCCTTCATCAAGTCTGTATCAAATTCAGAAATTCAAGCCAATGATAAATATATGACACACTCCAGCAAAGCTGAAAAATTAAGAAGCTTTTTGTGGTTTCAAGAACAGGAAAAACGAAATTGATTGAGGTTGAGGACAAGGAAGGAGCTGCTGAAATGGACCTCCTTCCATATACCATTATCTTTTGTATGAACCATACTAAACGAACCGAGTAACGAAACATGGACCATGTCTACATTTTTCGATGGACAAAAAAACGATACACGAGTTTGTAGGTTAACGCACTTGGAAGAGAGGAGGAGGATATATAACGAAACGAAAGTATGATGGAGACGCCTCTTCGACTTCAAGATGCAGCTGCTGGAGACCAAAAAGAAGCCCAACATCGGCCAGCACTGACGCCACCAAAGGTGCGTGCGTTAGCGAAGAGCGGAGAAGAGCGTTAACGAAATCTCTGATCGTTTCCTTCATCTCCTCTTCTCCATGGGGTTAAAGACGTTGTCGAAATCATCTTCTTCTTCTGTCTTCTTCAACCCTTTTCTTGTTGGAAACGCAGGAGAGGTCCAGCAATACCTGGCTGGCTCAAGAAGAAATAACATGTAGTAACGAAACAACGACGACGACGACGACAACGATAAAAGCCGGGTCTTTGCACCATTCGGAATGTGGCTATGGAAAAGTTGGATTTAAATGGCCACAAACGCCTCGGGCCAAGTCCAATAACGAAACTACCAAACGCCGGAGAAAGAGTTACGCCATCCATCCATCCCTATATCGGAGCGGAGACCATAGAGTATAAACCGGTCGTGGCCTAAAAAAATCTATGCTCTCCTTCTCTGGACGCAATGTTTTAAAAGCGTTGAAAGCGCCTTCGATGACCGCCATTAAGGCCGCGCGCCACTTGACAAAGGGCCTACGCAACTTGAGCGTGCGTGAGGCTGTTGGAGCGCTTGCGCGGCGCTCCCTTTTGCGTAAGCGTTAGAGGGTTAAGAAGATGAAAGTTTGATATCGATTGAGCACATCCGAAGGCACGTAGGCTCCAACGGATATTATAAACCAACGCAAATTATCTTAGCAGCAGCAGCAGCGCGCAGCGTCAACCAAGGCAGCGTTAGCCCGTCGTCGTCAACAAGCAACAAGTGAAATGGGTCGGAGTTGGAGGGACAAGGCTGATTGTTTTTCCTTGAGCAATATCGAATATCGTGGAAGTGCGTTGATTATTAGCGGTATATATACCTGAGAACGCTGCGCTCAAAGGTGCGTGCGTCTTATTTATTAGTGCGCTAGGTCTTTGATAAGCGTTTCATTTGAGTAGAATATAAATGAAGCGTGTAGAAGAGTCAGAGGCAGCAGCAGCGCCGATCAAGAAAGATGACTGCAAGAGCAGCGTTCTTTTGCCTCCTCAACAACAACCAACAACATGGCGCTTCGCTTACGCCGCTGCTGATCATAGACACACGCATTGTTTATGCGTAAGGCTACATACACACTTAACCAGCAATGTTGTTAAAGGCGTGGAAATATATACAGTATATAACACAAAGAGAGATCATCGGCCTTAGACGTTCCCACTTGTGTTGTGTGCTTTTCGTTGGTGTGTCGTTAATTTTTTATCGTTAGTTGTCTGCCCGCCCCTCGTCTTCTCCCTTGCGTTCCCACGGACGGAGCATAGAGCATTCTTAGTAGCCCATCGAGTTTAAACTCCTTTGTAACAATAATATTGTTACTCTATGGCTTATATATACTCTATGGTTAGTTATAGCGGACCTGATGCTTTTAAAGGTCCTATCCACAGGAATCGCTGCCGCCGCCGGTTAAATGATATGGCGCTCCTCCTCCTCCCGCCCCCTCCCCCCTCACCCTCCTCATGTTCGTTGCTCTCGTTGGCAATAATCCTTGACTTGAGGGTGGTGGTGGAAGCTGGGCGCGTGTAGAATTGGAACATTTACACAAAGGTGCGTATAAGAAACGCTGCTCACGCAATGCGTTGATGCCATTGCCTCGTGGCAGCGTCCAAGGCTTGTTATTACGGCTTACGCATCGGAACTAGGACGCGCTTCTTCTGGTAGCTCTATAGCGAAACTAGATTCGTCTAACGATTAACGAGCACAAGGTTGGCCTACTACTACGAACCAAGCAAGAAACTATTGAAACACGCGCCGTTGATCAAACCCGGGCATTTCCCCGCAACAAGAAGATTGTTACGGCGGAGGAGCAACAACTTCGGGGAAAAGTTGGACTTGCTCCACCACCGGGAAGCATGCAATAGTTGAAGTGCGTAAGCTAAAGGAGGGTGCGTATGTTTTGAAATAGGAGAAAGTAGATCAGAGCGAACAGGAAGAATGTTGCGTTAGAGCCAAAAACGCTTCGAAGCTCTTTTAGACACGAGGCAAGGTAGCAGCGCTGCTGCTCCTGCTGCTGGCCACGTGTAAGTCGACAACTTTGACCTCGAAAGCGTTGCTCCAAAAAGGCAATTGCCATACGCACTATAAGTGTGTAGAAGTGTGCGTGGATGGAAACGACGCTTCGAGGTTCTCTCCAAGGCTTTTCCAAACGCGTCTCTTTTTTACGTCCCTCAACTCTCAGCGTTCATGTATTAAATTCCAGCCCTTCCTCATTCACATGGCCTAGAAACTGAAAACTGAATGAGATTCACCCAGTTCCGCCACGTGGGCAAGGACCAGAGAAGAGTAGAACGCTGAAGAAGAAATGGCAAACTGTAGATGCGGATTGCGTAAACGCAATTGGCAAAAAAAAATGCTCAGCTGTAGATTACAACTACAACAAGGTATCTTTTTGAACAAAGGACCTTCTTGATTATAACCTTGTGGGACCTGGATGAAGGCTTTAAGAAATTTCATAAGCTTATTAAAGACGCGTTGGCGCGTGGAGCCTGGATCCGAATTAACGGAATCATGAATCATCAACATCAACAACTTTCACTGCCGTCTCATCCTAATCAATGTTCAGAGGAGAAGATTAAACGTTTTCAATTTCATCAAAGCCTTTGTCAACAATATAAAGAACAAGAATGAAGCGCGCGGGAGCGTTAGCGCTGCAGCGCTTCGAAAGTCCTGGCCTGTCCATACCGAACCGTTGTTGTAACAACAACAACAAGAAGGCGAAGCGAGCGAACGGGAAGTGCACACAGGGAAGAAGCCTTTAAGATGAGAGGAAAGTGCATAATATTGCGTGAGTTTGTGTGTGTGTGTGTGCGAGAGCGCCTTGAGTGCTGGATACAACGACAACACACGTTATTCGCTCAGCAGCGTTCGATTGAAGCAGACGTGCGAGGCAGGAGCTGTTGTGCTACTACGTTGTGTCCTGTGTTATTGCATAGAGTTGAGCGTGTTGAAGGGGCATTGGCAAGTGGTTACGGAAAAACTTTTTGTGATAAGTGTACCAAGGAAAAAGCAAAGGAGTTTGCTACATCAAGCTATTCAAAAGGTAAGAGATTTGAGCTGAAATTATGGGAAATTCAGAGGGAAATGGGTTAAAAAGGGTTGAAAATCAAAGGTTTTTCGGTGCGGTGACAGGTCGGTTTTGGACAGTTTTTTGGGGGGTTTAAAGACTTTTTGGGGGGTAAACAAAGCAGGATTGGTGTACTGAAGTCAGGTTTTGTGAAATCTTGAAAGAGTGGGGGAAATCAAGTGGGAATTGTCAAAATTTCAAGCGAAAATCAAAAGCCTGGGGGGTACACTTATTCCGGGGTGTAACTCCCTTAATGTTGGGCCGATAAAGCCGAGTTTGGTAGCAAAAGATAGATTATAGTGTGCTGATTCCAGGGAATCAAAAATTTTAAAGTTTTGTCATCAACTTTGGAAATTATGACACTGAAAATGAGGGGAGGAGAGGTGAAAAGTTGTTGTTTTCCACAGGCTTTGGGACAGTTTATGAGTGGGGATTAGACGAATTCAGTGTAGTAAAGCTAATAAATTGTTGTTTTTGAAGCGTAATTGGCGATTTAAATGACATGGAGCTGCGAAAATTAGACAAATGTTGAAAAAGTCATGTCATTTGTTAGTATGGGAAGCATAGGGAATAGTGGGAATCGTATTGGGAAAGGCCTACTTTGTTTGTTGGGTATGCTTCAGTAGGGGCCCCGAGCCGCACGTGTAGCATAAACTGCTCTGTAGTAAGTGAGGTCGGGGTAGAGTGTGTATGTGTGTGTGTGTTGAGCTCCGCCCCTCGCGGCTCGGCTCTCTTCCCTCCTATGCTGAGCATACGGCGGCCTAAAAAGTGTTGGGGCTGCAAAAAATTGTTGATCTCCACGTGGAGGCCGATTACAGAGCTTCATCGCATTTCTACCCCGGGCTATAACGTCACGGTCGGCTGTGCGTATGGTGTCTTTTATATGAGATATGGGCTGCACGGGCCTTATGTATTATAAGGGGTCGCGGAGTTTAGTTGAGACTGTGATGTTATGTGAGGGAGAGGAGGGGAGGAGCTAGTTGGGCAGTGAGGAGTCATTGAGTGGGAATGAAAGTGAACCATTGAGTTGGGATAGGGGCTGGATTAAAGGAGGCTGTTTTTATTGTTGTCCTTTGGGGTTACTGTGAATGGGGTTGAATATTATTGGAATGGATGAGGATGATATGGGGGGATTTGAGATTCGGAATGATATGAATGGATGCATTGCATTTATATAAAAATACTTGAGTGTGTGCTAATTGTGCTTTTGTTTGTTTGGTTAAACAGGTGATGAATGAATAGGATTGAGACAGACAAGGATGGAGACGGATGTAATGTCGTTTTCGGGAATGTTCAGCAAGACTAGTAATGGAGGACCGGGGCCGGTTGGAGGTCAGCAGAAGGTCGTTTGTACGCCGGAAGTGAGCCTGTACCAATACCCGAGCAAGATGAAGGAAGGGATTGTAGCCATCGAGAACGAGGATGGTGAAAAGGTCGGGGGATTCGTGTGCAACTTGTGCGGGAAGACGTTTCATCAGAAGAATACGTTTCAGAATCATTTGAGATCTCATAGGGAAGGGGATGACCCGTACCAGTGCGATATTTGCCATAAAACTTTTGCAGGTAAGTGAGATTATGGGATTTTAGAAAAACGGAGCTAAAATATGACATAATTTTTTGGAGATTGGGACTAATTGATTTTGTTGGTTTTTTACAGTTCCTGCGAGGTTGACGAGGCATTACCGGACGCACACTGGCGAGAAACCGTACCAGTGTGAGTATTGCAACAAGTCGTTTTCGGTCAAGGAAAATTTGTCGGTGCACCGAAGGATCCATACCAAGGAACGGCCGTACAAATGCGACGTGTGCGAGCGGGCGTTTGAGCACAGTGGCAAGTTGCATCGGCACATGAGGATACATACTGGAGAGAGACCGCATCGGTGTAATATCTGTCAAAAGACGTTTATCCAGAGCGGGCAGTTGGTTATCCATATGAGGACGCATACCGGGGAGAAGCCGTATGTGTGCAAAGTGTGCAATAAGGGATTTACTTGCTCGAAGCAGTTGAAGGTGCATACGAGGACGCACACTGGGGAGAAGCCTTATACTTGCGATATTTGCGGCAAGTCATTTGGGTACAATCATGTCCTGAAATTGCATCAGGTGAGAGAGAAGAACAATCTAAATCTGATAAGAGCTGATAAGATGGAAGTATGGGGATGAGTGGACTAATTGCGGAATTTTCTTGACTAGGTTGCACATTATGGGGAGAAGGTTTACAAATGTACGCTTTGCAATGGAACTTTCAACTCGAAGAAGTCGCTCGAGTCCCATATCAAGACTCATTCTGGCGAATCTGTAAATCCTGGACATATAACGCCACCACCCTCGGAGCCAGCAGATAGCATGTCACCTCAGTCATCCGTGTACCAGACAACGCCTCAGCATTCTGATAAGGAGAATAGGGGGGATGCGAGTGACTCAGAAATTAGCTCGCAGAGCAGTCCACCGGTAGGCGAATCTCCAAAATCACCTGGAAGCCCTGTTCAGGACTATGTCAAGTCGTTACCGGAAGCCATTCAGCATGTGAAGATGATGTCCCAGAGTGGAGCTGCTGGAAGCAAAGCTGGCCTGCCTTACCCGATGTTACCGCCCTCAGTTGAGGTTCGTCAAGCTCCTCAGTCTGGCACTACATTTTTGTACGTGACATCAAAGCTGCCGCCGCATGGGTATCCAGGGAATCAGGTTAAGACAGTTAACAATGGGCCTTACTCACCACCGTCGCAGCCAAGGGTGATTACAACGAATAGCTTGAACCTCAAGACATTGCAAATGGGACTGAACTCGCCAGCAGCTAAAGAGACGGTGGACTTCAATCAGAATGCCAGTATCCGGGAAAAAGTCTTGGCGTCCATTGAGAAGTTCGGGTATGGACTCAGCACCAATGGCATCTCAATCAGCCCCGCCACCAGACACCTTCATGGATCACAGCCAGAGTATCAAAGACAGAATGGGTTCAGAAGAGAAACGGAGAATTTGAGCAAGTTTCCCAGAACCGACGTCAGTATTTCCGAAGTGCCACATATAAGGAACAGGTCCAGGAGTCCTGAGAACAGCAATTATCCCGGCAGCTTTGGACATGGCGGTGTCCTTGCGTTGGCCCTGACACGAGGTTCTAAGGCTGTTGTCAATATGCAAAATTCGCAGCCATCATTCCCTCACTTGCCATCAGTGACTATTCGACCTAGGACAATCAGCGAGTCTACCCACCCATCCAGATTCGACAGCCCTCCTCACAGCGACCGAAGCAGTCCGGAAATCATCTCCGACTTGCATCGAAGGTCGGTGTCACCTCCTGGAGGCATGAACTTGGCCTATCATCGCCCCACACCTTCAAGTACTCCCGGGTCATCAGCAGGATATTCGGAAAACAATGAAGACTTTTCTTCTGATGACTACCCACATCAACCTCATTCACCTCTTGCCGGAGAAAAGAGAAGAAATTCCGGTTCACCATGCTACGGCGGTCCCAGAAAGCGTTCCAGTTTGATCCTGGAGAAGTATGCACAAGAGAATTCTCCGCCACCCGCTTCGTCCTCCTCACCGAAACCAGCTTCACCTCCTTCACCTCCTGTCTGTCCAAAGGAGTCCATCTTGTCACAGCGACTCCGAATGTCTTCGGTAATACAGTACGCCGAGAAATGTACTTAAACTGTTGTTATTGTCATTGCTACGTGCTTTAATTATGGTGACCGACCTTGTAAATACTGTTTTTAGATGCCAAAGAGCTCTTGTAGCTTCCGTAAGTCTGCGACTGAAAAGGCTATATTTATTTTGTAAATATCCTGTCTCACTATTGTATAGACGAGGTCACGAGTTCAATTCAGGAATCAGGATAACTTTTTGTGCCAGAATGTAAAAAGGCTGTAACTGGCTAAATTGTCAAAAGCCATAAATAGCGTGACTGCTTATTCGACTGTTCCCGGAAAATAACGTTCAAAAAGGGAATTTCAAGTCCGATAAAATTAAGAGACTGCAGGTTGATGAAGCCGGCGATTGAGGTTTGAAGCTGGAAAGAGGAGGACAAGAAGAAAAGGATATTCATCCCTTTTGGTGCTGGCGGCTGCTACTTGAGCCATGGAAGGAGTAATTCTTCGTTGGATCTTCGACTGTTACAACTACTGGAAACGCATGTGTTCATTCAAGATATTCATAACTAGGATACACTTACTCTTAGCTATTGTAATTTATTCTCGAGTTTGTATTCCACACTCGAAGGAATGCATGTCAGAATATATGCGTGAGGTAAAATAGGCGATCGCAGGTTTCGGAATTGAACATTACCAAAGTAGTAGTTTTGTAAACAGTAATGGAGCTAGTGTCTTATGGGTGCTGTTTAACCAGCATTTTTGCTGAAATACTTGGAATGTGCCTACATTGTTATACATGGTTCTTGTGTGTAAAAGATTCAATAACTTGAAGTTATCAGTAGTCAAACAGATTTTGTTACATTCAAAAGTCGAGAAATAGCTTTTTCATTTAGACATTTATTGATGTTCAGAACTTTAATGGTCGCTTGGTTGGTATTGTGAGAAATTTGTGTGTGCTACACGATAGGTTTTGCTTTAAACATTAGGTGGTTCAATCAAACCACAAAGTCTTTTGTAAGAGCGGTGTTCACACCGTTGCAAATACTTTGCTAAACGAGGCTTTAACTTGAATCTTGTAAAAGTGGTTTCACTGTTTGAAATGCTAATAGCAGAATCATGAGTGCCACACATTGCAAAAACCTGTAAATAGAATACTGTACGAACGTCTATTCCGTTATACCAAAGGCAAGAAGCGAATCAGTTTGTGAATGTAGTCTTGTTAGTTTGTCGTTATCCCGCCAATTTATACTATAAAATGTAATTAGTATAACAATTATTTGAAAGGTTGGTAGAGACAAGATTGCTTGATGAGTAACTGTAATTGTTAGCATCCCTGTACACGCATGGCTAGGATTTTTTACTGTTGGTGGAAAAGGAGAAGTGTGAGAATAGGGCCAATGGGACTTAAATTGTAACCATTCGGTCAGCTGATGTAGAGGGTGCTTATTGTGTATATCCTGTTATAATTATAGGAAAGCCGTTGAAAAATGGCAAACTATATATTTCGAACTTGTCTACACACTATGTACGAAGGATTGTAGTTTAGTTTGCCAGAATCAGTGTTTCTCTGCATTTAGTTGTTTGTAACTTGTAGATCTTTTTGACTGTGTTCAGTTTGTTGTTGGGTTGATGTTGATAGCTGACAGCTTTAATAGTTTTGTTGTAACTTGATGTTGGCTTGTATAAGTCAATGAGCTTTGCATTCGCTGTTATTTTATGACTGGAGGTTACATGGATAAGCGCCCATGTTGTTCGCATTGTAAAAAGTAGTATGGTTTTTGATGCAATAGTTGTGAAAGTATTCTTAAGGGTGAATGGAAGTTTAATTGTATATAATACCAAGAGTTTTAACTACATACACACACAAAACACCAAAAGTGTTCATTAGATGTAAGAAAAAGTTGTGTATGTCGAGGTCCGAAGATTTACTATTTTTCACAGTAGTTTTCTCTGTGTATTGGACGAGTAGTAGCCAAATACTGTTTACAGTATGGAAAGTAGTGTTTTTGGTCTCTTTTCTTAATGTTGTTCAATTCAGACACGCAACTGTTATTAATTGTATGTACCAGTCTTGTTATTGCTGTGCGAAAATGTACTCGCGTCAATCACTTTTCTAAAAACGGTTGGCCAAGCCGATGGTCATTTACTGTCTGTGAGATGGACTTGTTAAGAGAAACCGCCAGGTGTTCATTAGTGTAATTTCTATATATAATATATATTTAATTAATCTCTGTCGTCCGAGTATTTAAGAGCCTTTTATTGTCTACTTAAATTGTAAATACAAAATCATCGCATTCATTATTAAATATACTCGCAGTGACAAAAACACTGACGAGAATCGTACTACAAAATCCAAGTTGTATTTACTAGCGGCATTGAAATTGCATCTCTACTAACTGCTGGCTGAATTGAATTCAAGTCATCTAAAAGTAATATTCAGGCAGTGTGAAGGCTACAATAGGCTTCACCTTGTTGCGCTTCTTAGGAAACAATCGAAATCCAGGAAGGACTGCTGAGGACATGAAGGACGGCGAAGTAGACGTGGAGCGACTTCGACGCTCGGTTTTGGAAGTCTCGTCTGAAGTTGTCAGAGCTCCGGCTCGAAACATGTCTTTGATCAAGGGTGGACCTGCTTGAAGTCCTGAAGCGATCCGAGCTGTAATGTTGAGAAGTCTGAGGTTCTCTTTGATAATGGCGAGTTGGCGGGATTCTTCAGAAAGGAGCTTTTTACGTTTAATGTGGACGTGGGGCCGGGATTCGGGCGGGTCACAGTCGATGGCAGGTTTGGCGGTTTTGACCTGTTGAGAAGGCAAAGGTTTTGATCAAAATTAGAAATTGCTTAAGATGAATCATTGAAGTGCTGAAACCGGTTTACCTTTCGCCGATGCTGACTGAACCTGGAAGTTTCAGTAGCTTTCTCCCAAGAAGTTGGATTTTTGATCCATTTGAAGTTCCCTGAAGAGGTACTTGAAGCCATGATTAGCTTGAATTCGTACACAAAGGCTGAAGTTTGTTGTCTGGAGTGTTGGCGTTGACTGAAAGCTTGTAGCGGCGTTTTGCTTGTTTGCAGGCGATATCGATCAATCGAAGAGTAAAGGACGTCATTGTGTGCTTAATGGGAAGATCGTGGGCTGCTTTGGAAGGATGTACAAGAGAATATCGATTGTTGTTTAGCTTGCTCAAAGTGTTTGTCATGACGTCAGTTTATTAAAACTAAAACAGATATAAAATTAATGTCAAAGGTTAACAAATAACAAAAAATAGGAAACATAATGGATTGCAAAAGTCATGTCAATGTTTGGCTCGTTTCCGCTGATGTCCTTGGAGGCTATGATCTTGGTCAGAATCCACTGCAGAAGTTCTCTTTCTGCTACCCTGCTGATGGCATTCGGGGAAGATTTCTTGGAATAGCTGCGCTTGAAAACCGGCAGTTAACTGTTTCAGAAGTCCAGCAACTTGCGTCTTGATGCCGAGTTGGCGAATTCGTTCTTTTTCAGCTTGAATCAAGTGTTGTTTGATTCTGAACGGGGGGGGCTGCGCTGGCCATTTCCAGAGCTTGGTATACTCAAAGTCCGGAACGGTTTCGAAACACAGCTGGATTTTAGCGTATACTCGTCTTACTTCTGTAGCTTTGGATCCCCATTCGGTTGATGAAATTTCCAGATACTTGTCGCAGGCATATTTAATGGCCTTGGCTACGGACGCTTCTTCATTTTTCCGGTTGCAGCGAACCTGGTGGACAAATTCGTTTCTCAGCTGTTGAACAGCAGAGGCCATTTTACCTTCCAGGCTGGACGGCGGTGATCCGAGGGCTTCGAGGAGCTGAGCTTCGTGACTTCCGAAGTCCCAAAGGTCGACGCAGATTTTGCTTTTCAAAAAGGCTGTGGTTTGGGTCTTGTAGGTCTTGAGGTAAAGGACGCATTTGTAGAGCTCTTGAGCTTGGTCTGTTTTTAGGTTTTGGTAGTAGACTTCCCAAGTGCCTTCAGTTCCTGAAGACTTGGGTCCTGAGCCTTTGATGACTTCCAAATGTAGGGGGTTGTCATCGGCCATGTACAATTTGAGAATGTCTCGAGGGCTTGAGCAATCCTCTACCCAGCTCGAATTAAACTTGGTGTGAATTTGGCCAAAGCGGTCGAAAAATAAACCATTCATTTTAATCTCCGCATGACGACTTCGACGAGCTTGTATGAGCCATTCTTCGAATCGAAGGTGGTGAGAGTCTTCGAAGTGAGACCGAAGTCTTGGGAGGGATTCCTTGTTGTTTTTCTCGGATGCCTCTTCCAGTAGGTTGATTGCTTGGGTTTTGAAACTTTTGAACTGGGAGGTGAGGACATCGGGAAGAAATGTGCCGAAAATGTAGTCCTCGGCAGCTGTGGCTGCTCGAGCAGAAGATTTCCATCAGGTTGAGACTTGAGAGCTGAGGTCATCCAGCATGATTGACTGTTATTGAGCTCTTCCAAGACCGGTGGCGGAATTTGAAGTGCTGAAGACGCTGATCTTTCATTCTCAGGGATTGCATTGATTGAACGCGTTGGGGGTTGTGAATTATGTGGAGTTCCGGTTGAAGTGGTGTTGGTATCAAACGGGAGCGTCTGTAATTCTGAAAGTGATTTTTGTTCTTGCAGTAGGGCTGGCTTTTCTGAAGGTTCTTGCTTGATATCTGTAAAGTTGAGTATTTTCGGTAACTGCAGGTCACGGGTTAAAATTATTTGAATTTGGCTATTGTGGATTTTGGTTTGGCCACTTACGACTAACAACGTCCAGAACTCCTATTACTTCTTGGTTCTCTACGGGAAGAATGGCAGGGTCGCAGTCAAATTCCTGACGAAGTCTCCGGTTAAACTTGTCTTCGAAGTTATGGAATCGGCACAGGCAAGCCATTTTGGATTGTTCCATTTTGGTTATGTTTGGTCACCTGAAGCTATTGTATCGTATCCGGAAGTCGGAAGCTTATTCTTGGATCCTTCAGACTTTCGATCAACTTCAACTTTTCTCTTCTCTCAACCTGAAGCTTGAACGATATTCGTTGATCACAAAGGGAAAGCTAAATCGAATGGAGTTTTCTTAGAACTTGGAACTCAGAGGAAGTACCTCTGAAAAACACAATTATGAACAATGTGACAAGCTCGTGTAACGCAGCCAACATCGACCAGTCAGTTCCAAGAGGTACTTTGAAGGTGTACGACACGAGCTGGAGTTAGTTGCAGTTTGTTTTTAGTAAACATTATGTAAAACGTTAGAGGAGGGAAAAGGTAAACAAACGAGCGAATCCAATTCAAGAAAAAATCGTCGGCAAGGAGATTTAGCGCGCGAATGAATGCAGCTGGTTTTATCCTCCCATTGACCAACACCAAGATCAAACAAGAAAAAGGTTGTTGGATGTGTTTGAATGTTTGTTAACCTTTGATCTCTTGAAATTAACTCAGTTTGATTATGATTCATTGATTGAATTAAGAAGCGTAAAGTGCGTTTGTTTTGGTTGAATGATTTGCTTCCGTAATGTGGTCTGTAAGGCTCTTGATTGTTTGAAACTCAAAATGGCATAGTTTGGAGTGTTGTGACGAAGACTTGAAGCAGTTCCAAGAACTTCAAAGGATGGCACTTTAGCTGTGTGAAACCTCCATAAAATTTGACAGTATTGGAATGGATGGAAGTGGAAGTGTAATGTTTTGAAAGAGTTGAATCTGAATGAAAGCGGTCCACGTTTGGTGGTGCGATAATTACATAGTTCCATAGATCCATTTCCCTTTCTGATTGAAAATCAGAAATCAAAATGCCAATCTTCAGGAAAGATCCTTGCGGAATAATCTGCATGATGATTACGTACGGTGCGGTCGGTTACGCCGATTACGTCGTGACTAGATGGATAATATTGACGTCCTTTTATGACAGGTAAAGTTTATGACAATTTGAAGAGTTGTTTGAGCTGGCCAGCAATCAGTTGTTAACAACATGTGTTTATTTTGTTTTTGCAGTTTATGGGGCAGTTTTCATTTGGTAGCATTCAACATAATTGTAGCAATGTTAACAGCGGCACATTTACGAGCTGTCATGTCAGACCCTGGAGTTGTACCACTTCCACAGTCGCGAATTGACTTTTCGGACTCTAAAGCTAATGGTATTCAATGGAATAACGTCAAGTTGGTTTTGCTTTGGGTTAATTTGATAACTGTGTGTTTTGATGATGTAGCAAGAAAACAGCAACAACAGCAATTGGAATTTGGAGATGACGAGGGAAATTGGTCTGTATGCTCAAAATGTGAGGCCTATCGGCCACCTAGGGCTCATCATTGTCGAATTTGCAAAAGGTGCATTCGGAGGATGGATCATCATTGTCCATGGTGAGAACAATACTGGTAGACTTCGAAAAAATGTTGAATTCGATAGAAGATGGGTGAAATTGATTAATGGTTTTTAATTTGTAGGATAAATAACTGTGTGGGTGAATGGAACCAAAAGTACTTTATGCAGTTTCTAATTTACGTCGGCTTATTGTCCATGTACTCGGCGACGTTAGTGGTGTATAGCTGGACTACGACGGATTGTCCTTATTGTCCTAAAGACATGTTGGTGAAGCAGTCAAGAGTGTAAGTTCGACAGTGCTTTGATGGAATTTTGAAGGTGACCTTTACAAGGTGATTGAAGTGGGGTAATGACTATCTGTTTTGCTTTTCTCAGGCTCCATTCAGTAATACTCATGTTGGAGAGTCTATTGTTCGGCATGTTTGTGCTTGCGATATTGATAGACCAACTTTCTGCGGTGTTTACAGACGAAACTGCGGTAGAGCACGTGAGTCATCCTATTTTTCGGTTGGGCTTTTGTTACAATTTTGAAAGAAAGTAATCAATTTTTCTTTTATATCATCAGGTTAAAAGAATGGGCCGACATCGTCCAAAGAAGCCGAAGCTGGCACTTCTGGCGGAGATTTGTGGCCGAGGTCCTATATT
>JAQGBJ010001948.1:0-19412 GCA_034698345.1 Sphaeridia pumilis
CACCTCCAGCCGGGAGCCCTGCGCAGGTCATGCAGCAAGACTGGAAGCCGCTCCCGAGGTCAGCAAGGCATTGGGCGCTGGTACGGATTGGGATTTGAGCTCTGATGAGGCGGTCGGAAATGGTAGTGCTGCTTTCACTCGTGGTTCCGTAGCCGAGGACTGTAGAGTCTCCTGTTCAAAACACCCCGAAGATTTTTTTATAGCCACTACGTTATATTGAATACCAAGTGTCGAAGTTAGCAAAAAATTCATTTAGCTTACCAATACATTGGAAGCTGGATCCTGGCAAGGCGACCTGTCCCGTTCCTGGAGTGTTCAACTGGAACCCGCCCACAAATCTGATGAGGGCAATGTCGTTGACGACCTGCTGTTCGTTCCAGCCTGGATGAAGGACGACTCGGTCAGCTTGGCGAGAGTACCAGCCTGGCGACGGACTGGAGGCGCTGTTCATGCCCACTTGGGCTGTGACGCCCTGGAGAGTTCGGGAGTTGACGCAGTGAGCTGCAGTGACCACCCAATTGCTGCTGAGGATGGAGCCGCCACAGAGGTAGGTTGAAGGGCCATTTTGGATGAGGAGGCGGACGAAGAATGGGAATTCGTTGACGAGTGCTGGAACGCCGCCGACAATTCTGGTGGCAGTGATGTTTTCAAATGCTGAAATAAAGTCAAGGAAAAGGTGTTAAAATTTCAGTCCAAGCTCGGCGAGTTACTCAAGGCTTCAAAAAAGGTAATCAAACTTACTGGGTCCTTCGACTTTGAGCTGTACAGTAGCTGCGGCGACCGAAAAAGCCAGAGGTATCAGCAGTAGAGCGTTGGCAGCCATGGTTCAGCCTTGGAATTATCTTGCTAAAGTTGCTTGCACTTTTTGATGTTAACCCTTCAAGTTCTGATTTGAGATTGGCTTGTGTTTGGCAGGAATCAAAGAGGTTGAGAGTTTGGAATTATGTCTGGCAAAGGTCCATAAGCTCAAGAAGTAGTCTACTCGTGGCATCTCTAACAAAACTATTTTGAGTGTCAATTCAGAGAAAAAGCTTCAGAGGATGTAGCTTAATCAGCTTATTGCTCGAAATAGTGTATGATGAATGAAATGAATTGTCAAATCCTGGAAAAACCAAAGCACCTTTCCACTCCACATGTCAAAGTGCAACTACGACGACGCCATCAAAATGTAACAACATTCACGAACAAATCTTCACCTCGCTCCAGCGAGGCTGGTGCCGACCAAATAAACGTTGAAAAAGCCTACGAATATTCAAGAGAAGAGTGAGCGTCGGTAAGGAAGAACCGCCTCCCAGCTGACTGCGTTGAGAAAATAAAGTGAGCAAAAACAACAGGAAATCCTTCAGCACAAAGCGTAAACAAACCAAGGAGAAACGACAGTGAACGGTAGTGAATCATATCGATTTTGAATTATCAAATTACTGTCTTTGTTCTTACGTCAATATATAATATATTTATGTGTTACATGATTCAAGAAATCAGTTCCTTTAAAAGATAATTGGGTTCGTGATTGTAGGCTTGTAGGTCATTTTGCAGCTTCTTTGCTGGGGCAAAAGTTGAAAGAGGAGTCGTGGAAAATTTGCTGTTTGTTGGTAGTTAGTTGGTAAGCTAAATTGTTTGAGAGAATTCAATTTGATTTTGCTGTTTGTTACAGTCGAAGTGGTAATTACGAAACTGTTTGCTTTTCATAGATTCGAAGGGTGTCAAACAAGAAATCTATATTGACTGAATAGCGCACCAGCAAAATGGGTGCGGTGCTAGGTTTGGTGACAGCGGGTCAGGTAAGATTTGTGAACTTGAGACTAGTTTCAATTTCAATTTGTATATTATATCAACTGCAATTGATTTCAATGATTCATATTCGTTTCTTGTAGCTGGCCTGCTGTTGCGGAAGTGCAGCCTGCAGCCTGTGCTGCGCTGCCTGCCCATCGTGCAAGAATTCGACTTCTAGCAGGATCATGTACGCCATATTGTTGATTGTGACGATTGCAACTTCGTGTGTCATGTTGAGTCCAGGACTGCAGGAGCAATTGGCGAAAATAGAGCCGTTATGTGACCATGCGGGGCTTGGGGATGCTTGTAAAAATGTGGTTGGATATCTGGCCGTGTACCGACTCTGCTTCGTGGTGACCTTATTCTTCATTCTGATGGCTCTGATGATGGTGAACGTTAGATCTTCGCGAGACCCGAGGGCTGGGATACAAAACGGATTCTGGGCGTTCAAGTATCTACTGATCATTGGTGGGACTATCGGAGCGTTCTACATACCTGGACAAAGTTTCGGAATTACTTGGATGTACTTCGGGATGGTCGGTGGATTCATCTTTATACTGATTCAGTTGATTCTGATTGTGGATTTCGCGCATAGCTGGGCTGAGTCGTGGGTATTGAAGAATGAGGAATCGGATTCAAAGAAATGGTGAGTTGTACTTTTAGAATGCGTTGCAAATCTACAGTTTGTGGCGAAGGGGTGATGATAGGAAATTGCTAATGCGAGTTTCTGTATTGTAGGTACTGTGCTCTGCTGTCGTTCACTTTCTTCAACTACTGTGTAGTTATTGCGGCGATTGTTGTCTTCTGGATATATTATGCTGAGGTATGATTCAAAGAAAAATGACCATGGTCGCTTGGTTTGGGCGCTGATTGTGATATAATGGCAATGGGTCTTGATCTTAGAACGAAGCGTGTGGACTGAACAAATTCTTCATCATCTTCAACACTCTTCTGTGCATCGCCATGAGTGTCACTTCAATCTTGCCAAGAGTCCAGGAATACCACCCAACATCCGGTCTGTTGCAAGCATCTGCAGTGTCTTTGTACACTATGTATCTGACCTGGTCTGCTATGAGCAACTCTCCAAGTAAGTGTCATTATCCTGACCCTTTAGTGTATTGAAAATCATCGGTAGTAAAATACCGAACATCATCAAAAATACATAATCCTTCATTTCTTTGTTCAGATCCTGAATGCAAAGCCCAGATCGGACCCGTAGACCAAAAGCCTGCAATGGACACCCAGAGCATCATCGGTCTCGTCGTTTTCATTCTCTGTGTTCTCTGGTCAAGCATTAGAAACTCTTCTCACAACGCCATGAACAAACTGGCCATCACCAACACCTTGTTGGCCGATACTCCTGCTGGATCAGCTGCTGACGTCGAAGCTCCAAGAGGCGAGGACCGTGGGCAAGTCTGGGATAATGAAGACGAAGGTGTCGCATATAGCTGGAGTTTCTTTCATGTCATGTTCGCTCTGGCTACCCTATACGTGATGATGACCTTAACCAACTGGTTCAAGTAAGACTTCAACAACTTCGTGTTTCAGCTCCAACTATTGCTCTATCTCTGTTTTTAATTGCCAACCTATTGCTATTCCTCAACAGACCTTCAGCCGACTTGACAACACTAAATTCCAACGAAGGCTCCGTTTGGATCAAGATCGTCTCATCTTGGATCTGTGTCGTCCTGTACACCTGGACTTTAATTGCTCCATGCATGCTCCCTGACCGTGACTTTGGCTAAGGCCCTCGTTATTCACAGGGACCGGGACAAAAACCAGTCATTTAACATCTGCACCTCAATCGAGGCCCGCAATGTCCCTTTTACATTCAGATCTCCTGTAATTTCGAAACTGAACTAAGATTCTTTCCATGTTTTACTACTAGATACACTTTTGTGCTTTTGCACTCGCTCATAGACTAGAATATCTTAAATATTCGTTTTATTATCATTGTTCTGACAGCTAGTCAGTTATCAGCAGAAGCAAAGTAATTTTATCGATCGATGCGTAATTTACAATTCTTTTTCAGAACTTATGCGGATATTTAAGTTGGTTCCGTAGTTGCCGTTGCCGTAGCTCCAGCAAAATTGCAAGTTTAGTTTTGAAGAATGCGCTAGTTGTAGGAGTAATCTGTAAAACATTGCCTCGCGTTAAACTTTTTCCTGTAAGCTGTGGTTAGTTGTAAACGTTCATCTAATTCCATTATATTAAACACAACCAGCGATAACGATCAAAACAAACAAACGATCAAACGTTAGTCAACCGATCCATCATCAAATGACGTTAGACTCAAGTACTCGAGTTGATAGAAACACCCGCTCAACAGCCTTTACGAACAAGCCCAACGCAAGCCTGCCACCGAACATGTCGCATTGCGCGTCTGCTCTCTGCTCATCCTGCAACATTACGTTCCCATGCATAGGTTTCGTGCCTCCTTCCCTTCTCACATGGCTCTCCTCATGGTTGGGGAGCAGCTGGCCACCCAGTCTCCGTGCCGTTTGATTGCATGCAATTTTTCCAGGAGGGATCCGAGAGAGAGGAGGTGGTGAGGAGAATTTGAAGAGAAAGGCTCACGGAGTATATGAAGAAGGCGGTTGTGCTCATTGAGTTGCATTTCTGTCTGGGTTGTGTGTGGTTCATGTGACTCGGTCGCAAGCCACGCATTATTTATTCTCTTCAACCCTAAAATAAATAAAATCCAAAAAAAATAAAAAACTAATCAAAAAACAAAAAAACTGATTTCTTTTCGTCATTCCCGGAGGTTCCGTAGAGATTCCAAGTTTGTTTTTAAGTTTCAAATCCGTCAAATCCAGCGCTTCCAACTGCTACAGAAAGGTAAGATTGAGTTTTCGATTGTTTTCTTCGTAATTTCCAGTCAGATACAGGTAAAATTCAGTCAAGTGCAGTGGCAGGGTTCAGTTTTAGTGATTTTTATGTTGGTTCATCGCTGTCATTGAGTTTGGGAAGCGGAAATGTGGCGAAAATCAAGTTGAAATCACAACAGATTTTGCAGAGAAGAGAAGGTGAAGACGAGACGGTACAGGAGGACGCCATTTTGTGTGTAATGAGTATGTACAGCACGTGGTGAGGAGGCGCATTGTGGTGGGTTGCCAGTATAGTGCTTTTGTTATGGAACGTGTTGGAAACTGGCTGGCTGCAGACTAACAGCAGCATTGAGGCTTTTGGTCCTAACTGCGCAGTGGATGCGGGGACGACAAAGGAAATGTGTGTGGTAGAGCTTTTGTTAGCTGAAGTTAGTCATATGTTATTGCTTGATCCTGGAATTGTTGAGCTGGTGGGATGACGTCAGGCTTTGTTTTTTGAAGAAGAACATCTGGAGAGAATGCAAAGGAATGTTTTGGTTATGGGATTTAAATGTTGACAAATCAAAGGATGACATGATTCAGGCAGTAGTGAAAGTAGTAGCATTCTTTTGTATTAATAGAGCTTGAAGAAGGGACTGAGGTGAGGAGCTTAATCCCATTATCAATTCAGAAGAGAAGGGATGGCATGATAATGGGATTTAGAAAGGAAATGCAGGAATAATGTTGAATTGGGCAAAAGTTGTTTCCACGGATACGTGGATCGAGTCATGAGTGATTTTTGTGGAAATGATGATTGCAGTTGCGGTGCTTGTTTGTTTGGCTTCGTTTGGCGCTATTATGGTTCAAAAGAGCAAACGAGCATGGCGTTCTTTGAGTGGTTTAGTCATGGGAACGCTGAATCGGCAAGTTTGTTAATATGGAATGAAAATAGGGCAATTCAACAGTAGTTGTTGTTGATAAAGTCTGGCGATATGAGACCGCATTCGAACGTATGTATGTAAAAAGAACGTCTAACGTAGAAGACTAGAACACTTTTAATGATTCAAATGATGATGATGGTAATTCTACGTGAATCTGAACAAGGCAGTTATGGAGAACAATGAGAACATTTAGTTTCGTACTGATTTGGTCTTTTGGCTATGTATGCACTTTTTTACGAGCAGATGCCACAGTTTTTTTAATGCGTTTCATTTTGTTTATCAGTGAAGAGAGATTCTCAAGGCTTTCGAGAGCATTAGGGCGAAATTCCCGTAATAATGGCGACGTCGCTGCAGCGCAGCTGCATTTCGGTGAAGGAACAATGGGATTGATTTGATAAGGTGGTGGTGATAAGAAGAGTGTTTGGCTAAAATTATAATTGTTCTCAGCAAAATTTGCTCGATGTCTAGTAGCAGGGGAGACAGGTTTAGGGTTGTAGGGACGTGCGTAGATGGTCTACTTGATGATCGATAGATTTTAGTACTTTTGCTAGTGCTAGCACAAATTTATAAGTGGGCTTTGATGATGGCACTTGAAATCCGGCATGGCATGTGAGTTTGGTAATGATGACCAATATAATGTTGCATTTGACGAGTTGGCTAGACTCAGTACGCCACAACTGCTCTTGGAGCAGGATTGCATTCTTCTGACTGACTTGGAAAACCCAAAAAAATATCAATAAATTTTTCATTTTGGTGCAACAAAAATTTACTGTTCTTCATCGTTTTCCAGACGAGTAACGTTTGAACTTTTGGAGAAATTTAAGTTCCGACTGTGACCGCAACGAATCAAGATGAACACGCAAGCTGCTCCGAGCTACCCGATGACGTCCCTCTACGTAGGTGACCTGCATCCCGATGTGACTGAGGCTATGCTTTTCGAGAAATTCTCTCAAACTGGACCTGTGCTTTCCATCCGTGTCTGCCGTGACATGATCACTCGGCGTTCTTTGGGCTACGCTTATGTCAACTTCCAACAGCCTGCTGATGGTATGTCATTTCCTTGAAAGCGAATAGGTGTAGGTTGACCTTGACAAAGGTTCTAATGAATGTGATCGTTGCAGCTGAACGTGCTATGGATACCATGAACTTCGATGTGATGAAGGGGAAGCCAATTCGCATCATGTGGTCTCAACGTGATCCTTCTCTCCGTAAATCTGGAGTTGGTAACATCTTCATCAAGAACTTGGATAAGTCTATCGACAACAAGGACATGTACGATACTTTCTCGACTTTCGGAACCATCTTGAGTTGCAAAGTGGCAACGGACGAGCATGGAAACTCCAAGGGATACGGGTTTGTGCATTTCGAAACTGAAGAAGCTGCCACGAAGGCTATTGAGAAAGTCAACGGTATGTTGTTGAGCGATAAGAAACTCTTTGTCGGACGTTTCATTCCCCGCAAGGATCGCGAGAAGGAAATCGGAGAGAAGGTGAGAAATTAAGCGCATCACGATGAGTCTAGCGTTGAATGTTTACTAAATTTCCGTTTATATTTTAGGCCAAGATGTTCACAAACGTATACATCAAGAACTTGCCTGATAGTGTGGATGATGAAAAGCTTCGCGATTTGTTTGAACCCCATGGACCAATTACATCTTATAAGGTGATGTCTGATGACAGTGGAAAGTCACGTGGTTTTGGGTTCGTCGCTTTTGAAAGTCCTGACGACGCTGAGAAAGCTTGTGATATCTTGAATGAGTCTGAAGTTGATGGTAAAAAACTGTACGTCGGCCGAGCACAGAAGCGTCAAGGTAAGCTTGCGCAATTTTCTGCAACATTCAGTCCTTTCGCTTGTTTGGAGGGTGCAACTGTAATGATATGGGTTCGGCTTTTATAGAACGTCAAATGGATCTTAAGCGACGTTTCGAGGCAATGAAACAGGAGAGAATGACTCGTTACCAAGGAGTTAATCTGTACGTTAAGAACCTTGATGACACCATCATTGACGAGCAGCTTAGAAAAGAATTCCAGCCTTACGGAACGATTACGTCAGCCAAGGTTATGTCTGAAGAAGGCCGCAGCAAGGGATTTGGCTTCGTATGCTTCTCTTCCCCAGAAGAGGCCACTAAGGCGGTTACGGAAATGAACGGCAGGATTGTTGGCAGCAAGCCTTTGTACGTCGCTCTCGCCCAACGCAAGGAAGATCGCAAGGCCCACTTGACGTCGCAATACATGCAACGAATGGTTAATATCAACCCGTATCGCATGCCGCAAGTTGGACCAGTTTACAATCCAGGTGGTGGAGCTATCTTTTTGCCTACAACCTTCCCACCGCAACGAATGCCCTATGGTCCAAACGCCATGGGAGCAATGCGACCGACTACCAGATGGGCTGGCCCGGCCAGGCCTCAAGGACCATACGGTGGTATGCAATATCGTCAACCAGTCAGGGGTGGAGCACCAAATGTCAACGCGGCTAATGCTCAACCTGGTATGCGAGCTGTTACCCGTCTTCCAGGTAATATATCATGAAATTTCGTTTCTTTGTTCAGCCGAAATAGTACTACATGGTTCTTCTCTTAATTTAGCTCAAGGCAATGTGGTGTCTGCTGGTCCTACACCAAGAGCTATGGCAAATGGTCCGCAAGTCACAGCTGTTCCTCAAGCAGGAGTTGCGCAGCCACGAGGTCCAGCTCCAGTTCCACCGCAGTACAAGTACTCAACCAGCGTGCGTGCCCCTGTTCCAGCAGCTCAACAGCAACCTGGACAAGGAAATCAAGGAGGACCGGAGCCATTGTCTGCCTCTGCTTTGGCTGCTGCTCATCCAAGCGACCAAAAGCAGATGTTGGGAGAACGTTTGTTCCCTCTCATTCACGTAAGCAGCCATACCAGAGAACAGTTTTCTTTGGTTTTGATCAAGAGTGTGGTAATAGCTTACCGTCTTTACTTTACAGGACAAATATCCGAATGTCGCTGGAAAAGTCACCGGAATGTTGCTTGAGATGGACAACGCCGAAATCTTGCATCTACTCGAAGATCGCGAAATTCTGACTTCCCGTGTGGACGAAGCAGTTGCTGTGTTGCAGATTCATCAAAAGCAACCGGCAGGAGCATCTTCTTAAATCTGCAGATTGGATTCGTCTGCTTTCGGTTACGACTCGGTTTTCTACAATGGATTGGAAAAGTTTTCGGAATGGAGGTTTGGTTGTTGTAGTCGGTATCTTAGTTTTATTCAGTAATGCATGCCGTTTTTCCGTAGACATAATTTGTTCACGGCATAGGTAAAAATTAGAAATATCTATTATTTTTCAAAATTCGATACATTCATTACGAATGGGTTATTAGGTTGAATTTCGAAATTTTAAACCGAATTTTACAAACGCTTCGATTCACTACGGAACCTCCTAATGAGTTTATTAGATTATCTCGTTTCTCGCAATTCGTCCGAAATTCTTCTACAGGCGCAGGATAACTAGGTCAAAATTAATTTCTTCTTGTAACCTTTTTGATGGAAATCGCATAATTGGCAATCTCCTGCGTCTTTAAATTTCGTAATTAGAGGATGTTGAGTTTCTATTCTTTTCGGAGAGGTGAAAACTAAAAAAATGGTAAAAGATTCAAGAAAATATGAAACCATAGGGCAAAGCAAAGAGCTGATGCTACATTGAAGAACCCCTTTAGGTGAAGACACTTGATGTAATGAACAGGAAGTTATGTTGCAGTAAACTGTATTGTAAGATTCTAATAATCAGGACCACAAGTGTTGAATTTTTTTCGAAGTCTATTTCTGCGAAGCAGATATGATAGGTAAATACCACCAAAGTTTTTGTAAACCAATAATTGGCATTCAACGGCAAACAAGATTGTTATACCGTGAAAATTTATCGGTCAGAGATGAAGTAGCAAATCTAGCTCAGACCTATCGACAAGTGTTAATGTCTTTCCTTAGTTCCAGACAAATGATCAGGAATAAATAGGTAGACAGAAGACGGCTCTAAAGCCTAAAGCTAAACGATGTTGAACTTCAGGCAAACAAGATTGGAGTTTGTTGGATGATCAGCTCCAAAATCAGACACATACGAAGCGAACAACTTTGTATGGAAAGGCTCACTGAAATCATATGAAGCGTCATATGTTGTAAGCCGTTGCCTTGTTTTTTAGTTATCACAGACAGGTAGGCAGAATTGAACTGATACATATACTGCTTATGAAGATAAAAACAGACAGATATGATGGCACAAAATGATTTCAAAAGAGAAAAAAGGCAAGGCGGTCCTTGCCGTTAAAAACTGCGGTTTCTAAATTGCTGACACTGCGTTGATTTAAACTTATAGACCAGAGTAATGATTTATCAGCCTCTAGAGTGAACAATGATGTTGAAAATTGTGTAGGCTCTTCTACTACTTTCCTTGCACAAGTCTGTATTATACTGCTGCTGTTGTAAAGCCCTCTTCCTCCGTAAAAAGGATCTGCTGAAATTGAAAAGGAATATGCTTTCGTAGCTTAACCGCAGAATGCCAGGCTTGTTGGAACGTCGAACCACTTGAACGAGAAAGGGTATTGTATGTAAAACGATTGGTTTTTGCGGTATTGCAAAGTTGTTGGTAATTCAATTTCAACCGGGGGTAGATTGATGGATGGCATGATGGAAATCTAATATTGAGTAAAGTTAGACAGGATCAAGTCAGAAGAGTATAATCAAAGGATGCTAACATGGAAAACAGTTCACTGGACGCAGTTGTCGCAACTAAGGAGTCGAAAAATCAAATTATAACAGTGATTTCCCATAAAAGACCACCAGCTAATGGAGTCTAGGTTCAAAGGTCAGGTAGTTTGAGGAGGGTCAGAGTTGAGGAATGAGAACGGCACTTTGGTTCGTGTATATCAGATTGGCTTGAATGATCAAGGATGCGAGCAACAGAAGGTAATTCCCGAGTTGTGATCATCCCCAGATCTTCTCGACATGAAGATGTATGTGGGCCTAAGTTGGGAAAAATACAAGCTGTTAATTGCAGGTGTATTGGAGGAACTTGGATAAAATTAGCTGGTGTTGAAAAAAAATAAAACACTTCTCATCTTTCCTATCTCTCTAATTCTGCCTTGTGCGGAATGAAAGGCAAAACTGAATAGAACAGCTTCAGAAAGGTCAGTCAGTGTTAGGGCCGGGTGGTAAAAAGTGTTGAAAACTTTCGATCGAACATTCGCAAAATGTACATGGAGACTATAAACTTGGATAAAAACTTGTAACACTGTCGGATCTGATGATCCACAGTGACTAGGATTTGAAATGTCTTTTTGTGATTAACTAACTACTATTACTCGGTCTCTATACCTGATGATTGTGTGGTGCAAGGCGTTAGCCGAGCAGCCCGGATTGTTGTGTAAAAGTTTGAAATGAAACAATTCAAATTGTTATTGTTACAGCAGAAAAAGTTATTCATTGATGAATTTGTACGTTATGACATTATCACACGTATGTTTGAATTTCTTTTTGAATTTTTGATTGTAAATGAAATGATGGTTTGGTTGGCGGCCGGCCATTATGCAGGTTGATTTTGTACACTATAAGATTTGTAGTATACATTAGTATGATGATGGTATTTGTTTCTCTCTGTCTCAGAGACGATTTTGGTACTTTTTTGGCACAATAATGATGAAGATACCCACCTTATAATGAAAAAGTTGTAAACCATTGCTTACGTACGATTGGCTCTGTAATAATCTATCTTTACCCAAAAGGCCTGTCGCTAATTGAAAAGCCTTTAGCCTTGAGTACGTATGTTGTCAAAGTAAATCACCTAAACAATACACATTTGTCGGCATTGCTGCTGATTTTGTGTTAGAGGATTGTAACCTGTTAAAACTACATACAATAATAAACTATACTCTAAAACAATTACATAGATTGTATAGAGTTTGATTGGCGAAATCAATACATATAGTTTGTGTAGCTTTTGAACGTGGACTTTTGAGAATCTTTAATGACAGACGTAATAAGCATTGGAATGATGAATTAGTATATATATAAACTGCCCTTTGTACTAACTGCATAGTGGCCGCTATATAATAATGTTGTTGATGACGATTGATTGTTGTGAGACAATTTGATGATGATAATTGGTTGATTTGATTGATTGGAGATGATGAAAGAGGGATCGATCCATCCACATGACTTGACCGATTTGAAGAAAGGTGTATTAGCTTGGTGATTCTCAAGTTTGAAAAACATAATATGGCTATATAGGATTTGGTATAAGTTGAATAATGCTGGACATGTGTTAATATGTAACTGCAGGAGACGAAAAACGGAATTGGTTATAAGGATCTGGATAAAAAATACGGTTCTACATTAATTTGTATACTACTTATTGAGGACAACGATGCTGTTTCAGCTGAACGGTGGAAAATGTTGGAGAGAGACAAAATACACAAACACACATATGTACACACACAAATAGGAACTTCAGTAGACGGACACTAATTGATGATAATTAAACAGGTAGTATTCATCATAGTTCTAGTTCTGTGGTTGATGGCAGTACAATAAGCCTGGGTAAAATGATGAATATTGAGTATGTAATACTGTTAGCTTTTCCTTGGCGATGATTGTTGCTATTATAAAACGATCATTGGCTCGCTCATATCCTCGCCTTGTTAGATTGACCAGAATTTGATTAACTATTGTTGGAGCAATCAAATCAAGAAACGTATGTTACTATGTACTTTACTAGGATTTATGGAGCTTTGCCCTAAAATGTGATAAGTTTGCACCAACTTTCAAATAAGCTGTGTATATTAGAAAGCTGCTGGCTCAACCCTATTAACGAGATTGATTATGTTGAATAGAATTTTTGCAACTGCTCAGTCAGTCAGATGAACCTGTTGTTGGTAAAAGTTGAAAAAGTCCTGGCTTTGTAGACACAGAGTTAGCTGGAATCAAATACTGATGGTGTTGTTGTTATATTGGGTTTACTGTGAAACCATGTTAGCGAAGATTGATGAATGATTTGTAATAATGATCAACTGGGATTGGCAATGTATTTTTCTTAAATAAACTCGGTTTCTTTAACTATGCGTGTGATCTGCTGAATTGCTGAACAATGGTTAATTACATGTAGTAAGCGTTGATTACTGAGGACGTATACAAAGATGAAGCTGTACATGGAAGCGTTAATATAAAGTTAAGGACTCACTTTGTGAAGAAGTGTTCAAGTTATACAGCTAAAAGGTGATTTCTTAAAAAACATTAAACATGTTAAAAGAGGGAATTATAATATATACGAAGGTTTTTTCATATGTTTACAGGTTTTAACGATGGAAACTATGTACTACAAAACGTTAATACAAAATGGTGACTCCTTGGTCCTGCGTCTTGGGCCTGGAGCGTCCGGGTCGACTGGGATGGACCTGCGGACTTGGGCTTGGAATGGGTGACCTGGATCCAGTGACTTCTGGGGAAGTTTCACGGCTTGTGAATTCTTGTTCTATATACATGAACGTCAACAAGTCAATTAGTTGTGTGTGTTGGTTGTGTAGGGTTCAAACTGCGGTTAGAGCGAAAAAAGAAGGTGCGAAAGTATTATGTAGTCAGTCGGAAGTAGTGGGGACTAGACTTGGTTTGTATACAATTAAGTTATAGAGAAAGCTTTAAGAATATACTGCAGGCACAGGCAGGAGCTCTTTGTCAACTTAAGCTTTAGCAGGAGGAGATATTATAAAATAATATAGAGGAGAATGACAGATTCTGAAGAACACCACCAAAAAGCTATTTTTGATAAGTCAATTGGAAACCTTTTCTTCGTCGCCTCAGTACGGACAAGACGAGGAGGAGAATTGTCATTAGAATTAGGACTAAGCCCACTAGAACCCATGTTGCTGATTTGTAGGCTGAAGAGCCTCCTGGAATCAAAAGAAGAGTTGAAATGGTGAGGCCAAATTGAAGTACTGTAAGAATCCATGTTGTATCACCTTCGCGGTACTCTTGTGGGATTCCCAAGGGATCGCCGTAAGGATCCAGTCCGTTGGCAGAATATCCAATGTAGTTCAAGCGAGGCAAGAACTCGGTCCAGAACTGCGTTCTGTAGGGCTGGTAGCCTCTGGGCGTGACTCGGGCGTCTCGAAGCCAGTAGTGAACAGGTTCGGAGGTGGTGAATTTGGACCATTGGCTCCAGGAGGAAGAGCGAGATTCTGAAGGGATTCGCGTCATGACAAAGTTGGTCCAGTGTTCCTGGACTCTGGTTGAGACTGAGCGCTCGATGCCGTTGAAGTCGCGGCCGATGGTGTCTTGGAAGACTGAGCGGCCAAAGAGGTATAGGAGAATGGAACCGTGCCAGGCGCCTGTAATTGGGTTTAATAGTGATTGAGACGGCTGGAATCCAAGTTTCATTCTGGAACTTGGTGCTAAACTACCTGTGGAATTGACGTTTCCGCTGTAGACATTGGGATCGGGTGTTTCTTGGTCAAAGACGTAGGCGTAGACAGGGTTGAGGTGTTGGGAGAAGAATTGGGCCGTTTGAATGTGTGGGGCGAGGAAATTGGCTTCGGTGAAGAACTGCAAAGTGGATCGAAGGTTAGTTAGTAGGAACTCAAAAGAAGATATTTTAGTGGAAGCTATTAAGATTGGTTTACATCAAGCATCTGATCCATAACAGCTGTGGTATCATTGGAGGCTCCGGTGATGAAGGCAAACTTGACAACTTCTTTAACAACCATCCAGTTTCGGTGAAAGCGGGATCGCTCCAAAAGCTGCGGAATGAGTTCCGTTTCGAAGTTGTGTTTCAGTTGGATGGAGGACATGCGATAGAGTTGAGGCTTCCGTTCTGTGAAGTGAAGAGGTACCAAGTTTTCATTTAGCTTCTGAGAATCCCGCATTTTCAATAGATTTATATGGAACTTACTAATCATCAAGAGACCATCTTTGGACGATATTCCAGTAACAACCGGGATTTTGGGAAACTCTCCGCGCTCCAGCGCCTCCCACGGCGTCTTTGAAATGTATTGAACGTCCTTGGGCAAGTAGGTATCGACAACCGGACCGAAGACGTCCGTCCCGTTGTAAAAATCGATGACTCGGTAGTAAGCCTGGGTTATCCTGTTGACATCCTGATTTCGAAGACAATTCATGATTGCATCGCTGCTCGAAGTGGTACAACCGAGCTCTTTGGCCAAGTGCATCGAAGCTTCTTTGACGCGGTAGCCCATGGCCCATGGAGCCAGTGACGAGCCGGACATGAGGATTACAGCTTGGAATCGACCTGCTCAACAAGTATTCCCTTATGGTTTAAAAGTATGGACTAACAGTGATTTTCTACAGGACTTTGAGTACAGCGTCCAGACCTACCTGAAGCTTTGGGCGAGGTCATGTGGAGCATGGCCGATGCAGCCCCTGCCGAATGGCCCATCAAGGTGACTTTGTTGGGGTCACCGCCAAACTCTCGAATATTTTCATGAACCCATTCAATGGCGAGGTACTGGTCAAGAAGTCCCATGTTTCCGCCAGCCTTTGCGTCTTCCGTTGAAAAGAAACCTGATGGTAAAAATACAAATTACAACAGTCACAGATATAAAACAACCCTTAATAATGTCCCTTTGTTATCCAACACGTCTTAGGTCAGTCCTTACCAAAAGCTCCTAATCTGTAGTTGAAAGTCACAACAATGAGATCCAAGGCAGCCAACTCAGCTCCACTGTACAGGGACGAGTCGAAGAAGGTATACAATTCACCGCCGATAAAAATGACCACGGGCAACAAGGACCTTTGGACGCTGGCGTACTGCAGCAATAAAAGTTGCATAAGAATACCTCAAGATAACCTCCATTCCTCAATATACAACTGTCAATAAAAAGTGGAGATGATATCAAAAGGACCTACTTGAGGAGTCCAGACGTTGAGGAAGAGACAATCTTCGGAAGTGTGACCTCTGGCCGTAGGTTGGATGCAGTTGGGGCCGTATCTACCTGCATCGAGCGTGCTATTCCATCCGTAGTGCCGTTCTGGAGGCTACAGCAACAATCGGGAGTCAACAAATGGATATTAATCATCTACACATTATCCCACTAAAAGTTTAGTTCAAGTGCATGCTTCGTTGGGCACAAATCTTGATCGCTAAACGAGCTCTTTGCCATTGTCGGAGTCATCAAGCGTGGAGCCCTTTGGTTGCCCAATAATGCGTTAGGCATATAAAGTCTCTGTTTTTCTGATAACCATCAACAATGGCACACTCAACATGTCGACATTAAAAATTGCGGATCTGACTTTAAAATTTTGGATTTTGTAACGTTGTTGTATAGCTTTTTAGCTTCACTTGAACTCGTTATTAAGAGATTCGACCTTAGATACACGCAAGGTCACCTGTCAAAATTCAAGTCTGTTTCAAGCTTTAAACTGACTCAAGGAAACAAACGTCAGCATGACTAACTTAAAAAACAATCTCACAAAGAAATTCAAACATTTTGACAACTGAAGCTTGAAGAAAAAGTGATATGGTACCATAAATCGAAGCTTCCCCATCGGCGGTTTGGCGAACGGTATTCCGAGGAACGCATAGGTGTTTGTCGATGAATCACGGACCTGAAAATATTTTGAAAATTAGTTTTTCATGGTACAATCATTGTCTGTAATTCCCAACAGGTGGTGAAAGCAATAACTCACTCCTTGGACGCTTCCAAGACCTCGAACGTTGATGATAATCCCTTCAACATGGCAAATCAGACTTTGAAAACACATGAAAACACTCAACCAAACTACGGCTGTTCTCCATGAAGACGTCACTTTGTTGAGACTTGCAGCTTTCCTTGACTTCATAACTGAAGTTGTGCAATCGCACGCGCACTTGTGGTCTCTACTATTGTCAACCTCCATCGTGAATGTCCGTCCGAGGCGAATTTCAAGCACTGTTTTGCAAGGTTGATTCCAGCTTCCGAAGGCTTTAGTAGTGGCTGTTCAAGGACAGCATTTTACAAATGGCCTCCTGCAACACTTGTCCATCCGAACTTTCCAAAGCTTACACCGACTGTATCGATTGACTTCACAAATGTTGCCTTTACCAAAAGACTTCTTGAGGAACACTTGAGCTTATTCCATACGCATGTATGTACTTCTTTCTCTGGTCTAGTAGCTGACCAAGGGCTGCCAAATTGTTGCGTAACTATCACAGTAGGACACGTGCGTGCTGCCTGAAACCTTTGTCAACTTACTATGACGAATATGAATAATATCGAAATCAAGCTCTGCTGTTTTGTGTCGCCCAAACTTTTGGCTATTTCCTAAAGTGTTGACACATACATATATACACTTCAAGTTGCTGAGGGACAGAACGAGGTGGCGAAATGGGTGCCAAGATAGTCGTGGGCTATTTAATGGCGACTGATCTTGGTGTCACACGACGGCGCAGCGGCGAAGTTTCGAAAAGGCTTTCTTTCCGCTCTAGTAGTTTTCACTTTACTTTGACGTTACTTCGAAATATAGGATTGACAACGTTTTCTTCTCAGCTTTTGGCCGTCTATTTCTAGCCACTTGCAAAGTCAACAAAAATTCCCGGTACCAACTTAACTTGACCACGACACTCCAAAAGCTCCACACGTTCGTACTGACCACTTGCCAAATCACAACTGGCGTGTCGATTTCAGTTTACTAGAATCACAGGAGGACCCGCTCAAAATCTGCTCTTTGATAGAGAGGTGATTCACAATTTTGTAGATTTTCCTCTGTGTACTATCACTATATAGCTTTTTGCCTTGTTGAAAAGCTGTTTTAAGTTAGCCTTGCCACGAATATCTCCGACTGACAACAATACCCCTCTCTCAACTTGCCAAAGTTACTGAAACATAACGTGATATGTGGGGAAAGGGAGAGAGAGAATTCTAAATAAAAGGACGACACATTATCATGACCATCCACCTGACTGCATTACATTGTAACGATGAGGCTCACAGACAGGTAAATGTGAATTCGCTATACTTGCCCATTACTACATCAACTTGGAGCAAAGGACGACGACGACTATTATATATTATATACCGGAGGAACGCAAAACGCAACGAGTTACTGGGGATGGAATCACTAGCGGAACGATGATTATACATGCTCTTCGCTACAGGACACAGAGTCGAGTCATAGTGCAATAATTCGCTTATCTGATCTATAAATTTGAAATTGTACAATCAAAAGCTACTCTGAATCACGCTCACATTATAAACATGGAAGGATTCTTCAAAAAGGAAACAATAGTCAGTCGTTTTTGAAAAGTGAAATGCGCAAAAATAGTTGTCCATGTTTCCCATCTCAAGAGATTGAAAGAGAAGCTGGAGTGAAGGTGAATTTCTCGAACAACATGCGAAGTAAAATGGCAGATTTCAAAGCTACTGAAAGAAACGGAACCACGGTTGCTTCGAACTTGTGTAGCTAAAACAGCCAAGCCATAGCAGCGGAGTTTGTGAAAAGAGTATTTGCCAATTTTTATAGCAATCACTTTTGTACTTGCTTACACGATATAAACGGTATCAAAAGTGTGATGGCGAATTTAGCACCAGCTCCATGCAACGTTGATTGTTGTTGTTGATGATGATGAGGCTACCATCACAGCAAGCACTGCTTCATTTCAAATTGGACTCTTCAACCACCCACGCCCGTCCACTTCCGGTCTCTTGGAAAGAACGAGAAACTTTATTGGACTTGCGAAACGTGGAGCCCCAACGGCGACAACTTGAAATGTTCGACTACTACATATGTGGATTATGTTTGCTCTTCGGAATGGATTTTCTGAAAATAAATAAATAACACCGCTGATGGCGTGCTGCATTATACATAACATGATTAACGGAAATATTAGGTCGTTCATGCGTGACTTGGCATTCCAATTCCAACTAACGCCATCCAAAGAGTCCAATGTTGGACAATGCTGGACATCAGAATAAATTGCAATCACGTTGTGGTTTAGCCTACATACGAGGCCCAATTATTCCAAAGTCAACCGGTTAAACATTGCATTTGATTGCAGTGTATACAAGATTTAGTACCTGAATCCTGACTAACAGCGAAACTTCCCCACATGAGTCAGCTCCCTCTTCCGACTTCGAACGAACTATAAGTGTAAACGTTTTATAGAAAGTTTAAAAATGGCGGAAATGCAGAAAAGGTAAAAAACTTACATCAACTGTATATGAAGTAAGGGAGACTTGGTAGACAGATTTAGCTAGAATTTTCTAGCCTTTCTATATCCTTGCATCAAGTGAGGATGCTTTTGAAATCCAGTGTTAATAGTAGCAATCATGTCCGACCTCGACCTTCGGTTCTATAGCTTTATACGAACCGGATCAGACTTAAGTTTGAAATTGGCAATAAACTAATGCAAACAAAGGCCCTGGCTACGCGTAAATTGATTTTTATCGCTTGGTCATAATTAACGAAAAAAGTCATTATCATCATGGACAACTCTCAAGTGCTTGCAGGAGACATGGAGTGTCAAGTGCTGGAAGCGGAAGTTGGACGAGTTGACAGAGTAATAGCTTTAAAACTTGGCATGTCCTTTCATTGATGATAAAAGCTGATCTTGAAATTAGTAACAATACGCCTACGCGTACCCAAAGGCTTAAGCTATGTTGATTGCTGACAGTTCAAGAGGGAAATAAAGCACACGGTGCAATAACATGAGCCGCGGTAAAATGTTTTCAAAATAAGGAATTGAGGGTTTTTAAATAGGTTTAGGAGAGGGACGGGTGTAATTGTGTAAAGCTGCCGGGGCGGTTTAATGAAATTAACTTCTCTTGGCATGTGCTCAAGCGTTTAACAACGCTGCAGAGGGCTTGATGAAGCGAGCTCGGTAGTTTCCATACTGCGCAGCGCTTCTGGAAGCTGAAGAAGCTATGAATACTGTACATTGGAATATAGAGTG
>JAQGBJ010001949.1:0-19405 GCA_034698345.1 Sphaeridia pumilis
AGATTCGAAACGCTTGATGGCGGGAAAACGTGGTACATTAAAAATGAGCAGTACAAAGGATACCTTATGGCGGAATCAGGCAAGTTCAACATCGTTGAAGGACGGCGAAGGACGTTTATGTGGCGCAAGAAAAACGAAAAGACGAGTGGGTCCAAGTGGTTCCTGGGATCAATCAACGGCGGGAAGTCTGTTGTTTTCAAAAATGTATATCGGAATAGTGAATACATGTATGTGGACGGCAAGTACAAGAAGGACAGTCGTAAAATTGAATTTGGACAGCTTGTGGAGGACTTCTTTGAGTACGTTACGCGAGTCGTCACGACTTCGTTGTTTGAGGTTGTCGATGATACTTTTAACATTGCGACCATTGTCGAGCTCCAATGTAGCCTGATTGATGAAGACCTCGTAGGCTTTTAAGAGGACGTTGGTGAATTGGTCATTGAAATGACGAAGGTCTCTAGTGAGTGCTTGGACACCGTTGAATGGGTCGATAGAAGTTGAGCTTCTTGCAGCTTCCAGGATCTGGTATCGCTTCAACGCATCAGGAATCTGCGAAACTATTAATGTTGAGTTCCAAGCCTCTGACATCTTTTCCACGAGGTTTGAAGTTTCCTTGGGCGGTTGATTTTCAAGGGCGAGAGCTTCCTTAAGCAGTTTTTCCGTGACTTTGAGCAGCTTGAAGTGCGTCAAAGTTTCTTGGAATGACGAGTTTGTGGCCGGTTCTTGGTCGGCGATGCGAGTGATGCTGTTCAAAACGTCTTTGATTGCGGTTCTTAATCCAACGGAAGTGGTTGATTTGCCTTTGTCCACCAGATTTTTCAGCTCTTCAACCATTGATTTCTTCAATGTTGCGACTCGAGATCGAGTTTCTTCAGATTTGGCCTTGCTTGCAATGTATTCAAAGTAGTTGTGAAAGTTACCAAGTTTTTCTCTTTCTGCCCAGCCACTGATGCCAACGCTTTCGCGAAGCATTTCGTAAGCCTGAAGTACGCTTTCGAATCCAGTTTCATCTGTGAGCTCATTCAAGGATGTGGTCAATTTAGTCGTATTGACCGAGTTAGCGGTGCTGCAATTTTTCAATCCTTGCAGGACTTCACCATTGACTCCGAGCAAATCTTCCGTGATTGCTGATTGAACAGTGTCCAAGAGCTTTGGTATTGATTTTTCGCTGTGCGTAGAAGCTTGGAGCAAGAAGTCGCCGGCTTGGAACGTCTGAAGTTCATATTTGTCAGCAACCAGAGTCCAATCCTGTTGAATTTCGTTCAAGTCTTTTTTTGCTTGGATGTTCATGTAGCTTCCGGTAGGGTTCGTTGTTAAAATGGAGCCGAAAATTGCATTGACATCGTCCAGCCTTGATTTAGCGTTCACATCGAATCGAAATCTTGCTCGAGCAACGGCTTTTGCTAAGATCCTGTTGGTTTTGCTGTCGATATTGCTCCTTGTAGTGAAGGCCAATTGCAAACTTTTCTTGTATTTGGCCATCTGGTGTTCTGAAGTCAAGATCAAAAGGCTGGAGAGCGCTGAAGCTACTTGCTGTCGGAGGTGAGTGACGTTCGATAAGTCGCTATCGACATGCAACATCAGTGCTGCCTTTTTAACGTGTTTCAGCGCCAAGGTTGTCAAATACATGTCTGCTAAGTGACGAAAGGGTTGCGTTGAGGCAGTTGAGAAATCTGGGATCGTCAGGAACATTACTGCATTTCGAGGCCCAGGCAATTGGCGAAATTCAAAGGGTCCTTTGGGAGACGTCTGGAAGGTGATGCCTGAATTGGAAAAGTTTCCCCGGTGATTTTGAATTTGCTGGCTTATATTATGGACATGTTGAAGGCTTTCTTGCAGTTCCAAAGTATCTGAAGTCGAAGCGGTTTTGGCAACGCCATCGGCGTTTGTTGGCGAGCCTTGAGCGGCAATCTGGTTATTAAGAAGAAAAGTTTGTTAAGATTTTGAGGTTATGATACATTGGATATGGTGAATTACAAAAATAATGGAAATTTAATTTACCGCCATAACAACGGACGCTATAACAAAAACGATGTTGGCAACGAGCGCCATGATTTTACAGTGTCCGACAGTTAATGTTTTTATTCGTCGAATTTCCCGGTTTTAGAATCCAGTCGTAAAGGATCAGGGAAACTTTAAATTTTTATTGGTTTTCCTGCCTCGCCCTTTTTCTCGCGATTTGGTGAGCTAAAACTTTAAAAAACGATCTGCTGCCATAGTAAATTAAGTTGTAACGACCATACCCCAAATAACCTCTCCGTAGCCTTGAAATGGCATAAGTTAAGATTTAGTCTTGAACTCCACCGGTGCAATGGCGCTCCACCTTTGGGTAAGCGCCTGCACTCTTTGTAATCTGACGCAACCCGTAGCGTCCTCCTGCCTTGCTCATCTTCACATGCTGACGAGCATGCTGCAAGAGTTGGGAAAATGCAGTCGAGCCGTTAGGATCTAGAATCTAGAGCTAATGATAGATTTTGTCACGGTGTTTCAGTCCGCCGTTAAAATAAGTTCTCCCGTATTTTAGACGCCTTGGCCCTTAAGGGCCAAGCCGTAGTTAGAGCTATCTTTGTGCCTATGAAACTTGTGTGGAATTGATATTTGATTTCATAATATACTTTTGGTGTTTATTAATCTTGTCTGTGTTGGTGCAACTTCAATAATGTAGACAAGAGCATGGTCGGAAGCCTGAAGGCTTTTACGTGTCGCTAGGAACTTAGAGAACGTCCACCCGTAGCAGTTACTTGAACTAGTTAACGAAAGCATCGTTTTTCTGAGTCTGAACGCCACAATTGCCTTAATTTACAATCTGTTCAAACTGAACGGCATATCTATTTGTCATTTTCATTCACCCTAACGAGCAGGACAGTTTTGACATGGTTTGTTCCGATTTAAGAACGCTTGCAAATATGTGTATTTTGAAACACCTGCATTGCAGAACTCACCAATGAGGAAAAATTGAAATATTTTTGGTATTAATTATACTGTAAGCCTATCATCACGTCGACCACGTGAAAAAACGTGATGAATGACGACGACCTTACGATCACTGCAAGAGTCAATGATAAAGCGGACTATTGATGTCCTTAAGGGTCCTCTGACAAAGCTGCTGCAGGCTGCAAGGTTCGGAAATAATACCTTTACCTTTGCAAGGGCGCCTCAGGGTTTTGTCGTAACGCGTTAAACCACATTGTAACGCTTCAGTGATGGATGTGTAGTTGCAAGTTGCAGGGAATGTAACGCTGATTCGTTGCACATTGACAGGTGCATTGAAGTGACAGAATATGATGGTCATGAGTTAATTTGAGAAGTATAGCTAGTACTGTACTGTATAGTAAACATAACATAATACATGCATGCATGGGAAACAAACGCTCTTCAATCTTTATAAATGAAGCGTCTTGAAAACTGCTGTTGGTCTAATAAGAACGCATTCAATTCTTTTTTAAGTCTGATATAACATCTTACAGTAGCACCAAACAAGCTAATGACAAATGGCTTGAAACGCGTTGGATACAAATTCACTTTGATTGACTAGACGGTACAAAATTATGTAACTTCAATAGAATAGGCTGCAGGAATTGGAATTCCCTATATGCGAAGCTCCAAACGCCATTAACCATCTATGTTAGTGCAGTAACTGGAGGAAGGTAGGAAAGCATTAAAAATTGTTGACATGCTTTATTTGTCCATGTCTGGAACTAATATCGCTATGCCCCAAGCTTGGCGAACCTTCAACTCAACTGTTGCAACAAATTTATTGCATGTTTATATTTTCCTAATGGCTGGATTGTGAAGTGTGTTCGTAGATAGAGGAAAAATAAAACGTCATAATTTTGGGAAATGCCTTATCACAAGTTAGTATCGAACAGGTTTCACGGAGGAAACATAAAAGTGATTGTAAATTATTACTATTCATGCTAAAGTTATGAACATTTATTTCCGTGATACAAATGCTTCAAAAACTTTCAAATTTAGTGACAACTACCTGCCGTAAGATACACGTGCCGTCGCTCTTATCTGAGACAGATTAAGAACAAATTCTCGATTCACAGGAAGTAAACTGATTCATGCTTCTCATACCAAATGAGCATTGCGGGGTTCTGACTTACAACCAAAGTCTGTCAAATGAAGGGGTGATACATGCACTTGATTAATGTTTTTCAAGAGGTTCTGCATTCTAATCATTCCTGGGGTGCAGCTGAGGGAAAATAATTTGTGAGAACCACAGGCTATCCCAGAAGAAAAACCGACCAAGGAGAGTAGTGGCAGCTTAGAAAGCTTTGAATACTGAATCTTGCTTGAGCGATTGGTCATTGATTGATAATTAAATCTGTTGCCTAATAGCAAAAGCAGTAGGGCATTGTCAACTAGGCAGCCAAATCCAAACGGAACAATACAAGTCCTCAAGTGCATGACTTAACATGAAGTAGGGACGTGACTGAAAGGTCTCGGTGTAAATGGTCTTTTGACAGATTTGCAAGCTATAAGTTATACACTGTATTTTGTTCTTGCTGGTTTATCAATCAAGAAAAATCTTGTTTCATGTAACTAGGCATTGATAACTAGCATACTGGTCATGGCTGAAAGATACATTAGTCAATTACGTTAAATTCCACCGGTCGCGCTCTCAAGTCAAGTACAGAGGCTTGCTAAATTAAATCATAGTGCATTATCAATGATTGTCCTTACCTCGTAAACACTCGTTAGTTTCAACTTATACAAAACTGTCATGAAGAGAAACGCCGCTAAAGGGATGCATATTCCAGTGAGCAAAACGTGGATCCAGAAAATTTGAATTCCATTGGAGTAGATTTCAGCTGGATAACCTGTAACCGAGACAAAAAATCGGGGATGAGAACAAGTATTTTTTGCCATCTCTTCTGATTCCATGGAATGTATGTATGACTGGTATTCACAAATATCGCGGCACGATTAAAATGGAAGGGAGTTTTTTGCAAACTAGCTATAGACGACGATCGTCTTGCGTCATAATTTTAATTTCGTGTCAAAAGTTACGTGGAAGTTTCTTTGAACTGGTATTTATACATACAATAGTTTAGCTTTAGTTTTCAGCAAGCAACTTTGCAGAGAAAATAGTTGAGGGAGTGTACTTGCCAGCGAATTTGAAATTTTTGAATACAAAATGTTGACTCAAGAAGGAAGTAGGTTCAAGGGTGGCGGGAAGTTAATTTGCTGTTCACCACTTGAATGTCTAAAAGAAATGGAAAATTTAGTTTGGGAAGGTCATGGTTATGCTTGAGAAATTAAAAAAATCAAAGCCCACTTGAGACAACCGGCCTTGAAAATGAGCAAGGAGATGCAACACTTGTCTTACTACCCCAAATGTGCGAATTCCAGGGTTAATTGGATACATAGTAATGAATTGAACTCACCAATAATGGCAATGGCCGAAAAGTACGTCACTAACATGGATGCAGCGATAGGAATGGCTTTCATTTTTCTGCCACCCATAAGCAAGTCTTCGCTAGTTTGTTTCCCTCTGCCCTTGAAGGCAACGAAAATGCCGATTCCGAGGGATGCCACCAGGGTCACCCCTACAGCCAGGTAATCAACAACGCCGAAATGGTTTTGTGTCGTCATTTTGGTGGAAAGATGGAACTGAGTTACCGACAACAAATATTTAATGCAGATCAAAGAAGCACTTGCTGTTTTTTGAGTTTTTTAGAATCACAAAGCAGGTGAAAGTTAGGCTGTACAAAGTTCACGGCAGAAGCACCAGGCTCGACTATAGGAATCACTAGAAAACACTGAACAAACTAGAGGAATTGTTATACCGATTAACTAATGTGACAGACAAGAACCAGATTTTCATTAACGGTTCTTATACAGCAGGTGTGCAACTGTCAATTGGAAACTATCGATGACACGTTTTCCGAAGATGTTGATACCGACTGGTGGATAAAGCTTTTGACTGCAGCAACAAGGGTTTTGTCACACGAGTGCACATGCAAGCATGACTTTACATTGGGCGCTGTATTTGTCGTCGACGTTAGCGCGGGGCGCGCTAATGATGTACTGAATAATGGCGCAGAGTCGAAGCACTATACATGGGAATCAACAGGTTAACAGAGATGTCTTTATGATAAAGGGTTGCTTGGTTGTGAGGCAAGATAGAAGTCAGCCAGCAAGGCTAGAAGTGCTAGTGGCGGTGAGTTCATCCAATTCAACAATTGTTCTGGTGGATCATATGGGAATATCAAGAGATGGCCACTTCAGCTATAAGGACGTTAGCATGATGGTGTTTTGATATGCTGAGGAGGAAATTGCGTGAGCGCAAAAGTAAATTGGAAGCGAAGAGATATAATAATGATAACGTTGCTGTTGGTCAAGCCACATTTCATAAACAAACTTGTTTGGTAGCTGACGGTGCGTGCGTAGTAATATACATATTCAGAAATAGGATGAAGACCAGACGTAATCAAGTTTGCAAATATTTGTTGGACAGGTGGATTTGAACTGTATATTAACGTTCATTCAAGCATTCGTTGATAAATTAATGAAGCCAGAGGATGCGTTGTAAAGTTTAAGGATTGCCACGTGACAGGTATTGCAAGTTGGCAGGGCTGAAGAAGACGTTAAATTAAAATTACAAGTTCACACTCAATTAATTAAGTAATGAACTCGTTGAGCATTGTGCCCGGTGCTGGTATTTGGCTTCGATATGCACACATGTATTGATCAATTTAAAATCAATTATCCTGCAAATATGAACGAAGTCTGATTTTGTTTAATTGATCACATTACGTTTAGGGAACTCAGGGATGAAATAAGAAACAAACTTTTGTAAAATTTGAAGTTTGAATATTTTTAATCATCATTCCAGTGTTTCTGGAAACTGCCCCAAGGGATTTAATTTCTCATGATTACAGCAATAACTGCAGTAAGGACGACAAAGGCTTGTACGGTAACCGTGGAAGCTCCTGAACCTGTAGATGTAGAAGAGAACGGCGTTGTTGCACCATCTGTAGGGGAAGATGAAGGAACCGGTGTTGGTTCGGTTGGAGGTGCATGGTATTCGTTTTGACCTGGAAATTCGAAATATTAGTATCAACGAGACCTTGTACGAAACAACTTGCATGCGAAAGCCAGCAGCTTACCGATAATATCTTCTGGCAGAGGGCACGGAGTCGGCAAGGTGTAAATTGTAATCACGGATTGCGAAGCTTTGTTCACAGGTACAGTATCTGGAAGCAGGACATAATTTGTGATTAAGATCTAGAAAGAAAGTGGATAAGAACAGTTCATGTAGTACCGCCAGGTTTGCGAAGATTTGCCGAGACAGGGTGTCCGTCACCAGTTGTGTAGCTAAGGACCAACGGGTATTCGGGATTAGCCTTTCGAAGGGTCACACTAACCAAGTCAACGTCTGATGCAAAGACTTGAATTTCTAGTACGTTGCCCAAATAGTTGATTCCTGCAAATGGAAAATAACAGCTTTAGAATATCTGTTGAGAACTGAGTTGCAGCTGTACAACTAAATAAACGATTGAACAGTCGATTTACCGTTCAATTTAAGGCCGTTGGATCCGGGCAAAGGACGAGGGTTACGGAATTCTAGTTTTTCTTGATGCAGACGAAGCCCACCAAAGCCGCTTACTACTTCTTGCAAAAAGCCACCCATTCCAGTTATGAAGTTGACTGCTCCAAAGTCGGGAGCTTGAGCTTCAGTCCATACCTTGAAGGGTTCTCTCATGTAAGGTTTATAGCTTTTGTGGAACATTGCTTCGGCCTTTTCGAGTTCTCCCAGCTCCAAGAAGCCTACAGTGTGCATAGCCCAGGTCATGGCAGGACCATTAGGTCTGGTCAGTGGTTCGTAGATCTCCAAGTCATTCTGACGGGTCGACGCATCCATGGGATACATCAAAGGGAATCCAAGGAGGACTACATCAGCTTGCTTGATCATGTTGTCAGAATTGTCGGGGTTTTTGGGAAAATAGCCTGAGCAAGATTAAACTTTCATTAAAAAGTCTTTTAAGAAGTCAAGATTACAAACATAGATATGCATACCTTCAAATTCAGGATGATAATTCATGGTAGCATCATAGGGCAAACGGAGTGTTCGAGCGGTACTGATCCATTCATCCGGAATTGCTTCCATTTCTCCACCGCACAAGCATTCGGCGTACCTGCAAAATTAAGGGTGAATTTTAAAGCTCTTGTGAAATTTCTAAACGCTTGGCTGTTGGCTAAACGCACTTGGCAAAGAAGATAGCGTATCCAGCAATCACGTTCGTGTAGACGGAATTGTCGACGTTCCAATGGTCTTCGTCTGGGCACATAACCGCTGTGTAGAGGTAGAAATTAGTTTTCTGTTCAGTGTAACAGCAATCTCATTATAAAATAGTAACTTACCGTTGATATCGGTTTGGTTGGTGGCTGGATTGAAAGTTGAACGGGAATTCCAGAACTCGGCAATTTCCTTGATGAGCTGGCAACCCGTCGTTTCGTATTCAGGTTGAAGTTCTTTGAGCCATTTTGTGTCACGAGTGGCAGCAATGTATTGACGAATAGCAAAACCAATGTCTCCGGTATTGTGAATTTGGTAGTCTCTGGTTTCAGGGCAGCAATCCGGAGTTACTTCAGTTCCGGTGTAGCCACTTTCCCATGGGAATCTTGCACCTATGGCCGTCAATAAAAAGTTAGTTTAATTTGCCAAGATCGAAAGAGTAGAAAAGTTTCAAGAACTCACCTTTGTAACCGGTAGTATTAGCTCTCTGTCTAGCGCCATCAAGAACATGCAGCCTGTAATTCAAAATAGTCTGTGCAAGGGTCGGGAAGAAGTACAGGACGCCTGGGTACATCCAAGTTTCAGTGTCCCAGAAAGAGTGTCCTTGGTAGTCTTTCAAAAAGTCTCCGTAAGCCAAACCGCCTGGACTCAATCCATAGAACTTATCGTCATAACTATGAAGAGGAATGGAACTGAGGATGTAGTAGAAACAGCCCTTGATCAGTTTGTCGAGTCTAATTTGTTCTGGCAAATTGCCGACGACGTCGATGCTGCCTTCAGCCCAGAGGACTCTCCAGGCGGCTTTGTGGCTTTCCAGAATAGTGTTTCCGGTTTTGTCGGCAGTGAGCATGTCATACACTAAAAGTGAATTTTTGGTGAAAATATTGTACATGTATTTATCCTGAGTACTGAATGCTGTTCTACTTTTGGGACTTACATATCGTGAGCTCATTAACAGCCTTTTCGCTGTCTCGATCGATAGAAGTAAAGAATGTAAAGTGTGTGGGTCCATTGGCGATCAATTGATAGTTACCTGGATACTGTGAAGCCAAAATTTCACGCCAGTTATTTTTAGCAAAAGTTGGCTCTTCGGCAGTCGAAATGCACAGGAGATATTTTAAGGACTTACCTTGGAATAGTAAATGTAAACTGGAGTGACTTCTGCCTGAAAGTCAGGATGTTCACTCAATTTAGTTTTTCCGGGAATCAGCATAACCGGATGAGGATCAGGGAACAGGGTACTGTTAGCTGATGATTCTGGCTCCAAGTCCAAATCGGCTGTTGGGTTTTCCTCGCTCCATGGATTATCCAACGTGAGTGTAATTTCTGTGTGGAAGAAGATATAGAAATTTTCACACCTGTCGATTTCCTCCGGTGATACGTGCACTACTATGATACGGCATTGATATTTAAAACATTTTAAATGTCTTCTTACCTTGGCCTTCGGGAGCATGGACAACATATTGTGTAACAAGAACACGGTGATATTCACGATGAGCAAATTGTCTGACTTCGACGGGGACGACGGCAACCTTTCCAGTCACGGTCATTTCCAAAGACATTTTTTCGTAATAGTATCCTAGGGATGGAAGAATATGATGCAATTCCACCTTGGTCATTTCTTGAAGAATAATTCAATAGTTTAGAAGATAATTGCTACCATCTTGAACGTTTAGGCCGTAGCTCTCCGATCCCGGAACAACTACAAGTCCATCAGTCTTAATTGGGCGATTCCACTTAGAAGGAATTTTAGCTCTGTGACTTTCTCCCTTGAGCCCGTTGTAGAGACCGTTCATGTAAATCCAGCTGGTCCTTGGGGTGGTAGCAAGGTGACCATTCCCAACTGAAGGCATGAAACGGGGCAGAAAATTTCCTTGGTCATCCACAAGTAGTCTGGAAAAAATTAAAACAAATGGGTCAATGAAATTCATCTGTATCAATTTGTCGAGCCCTATTTTGGTAAAATAGCTTACTTGTTACTTTCAAAAATATGGCGCTCCTTGCTTACGTCTTCAAATTCTAATTGGGCTAGAGCCAATGGCCCAAGCGCCAGCGCAACGAGAACGCACTTCAACAACATTTCGAACAACTTGACTCTTGATGAAACCAATTGTCGAAAGCTACTGTAGTATTTTCCTGACCTGGAGACGGACAGAAATGAGGACAATAGGTGATGACTATTCGATTTTCATCATCGATTTGGTGATTACGACAAAACACAATTTGCGAAAATTACACGAGTTTGTTGTGAAAGCGATTAGAGTGGTAATTGGCAATTGGCATATTCAAGTGGCTAGATTTACACGAAAGAATTACATGTTTCGCAGGTGATATAACAGGACATTTAATTGATGATTATTGGCAGTCAATAGATTATCAGGGCCAAACTGGACAATGGGCAAACAATTTACCTTTGAATTGCCGCTCTATTAAGGACAGTCGTTCAGATTTGTTAACATTTTTCCAGTAGCGATTTCAGCGAGGCGGATTTATTTGCAGATAATAATTTGATAAGAGCAGGTCAGTTTTACACGGAATATTCTGGACTTGAGCATTGGAACATGGAATTTAATTTGTGAACATGTCGCTACTTGATAATGACTTTTCATACTACCCTTCTTCATTCTGTGAGTTAATAGAGTGTGAAAGTCAGTTCTGATTTCGCCTCTAACTTCGAAGCGCACATGAGTTGGTAAATAATATACAAACGATCGGCCGTGTGTTTACTTCCATTTAATTTCACAGCTTTAGAAGCTTATCTTATGTAGCTTTTTCTACAGAGTGTTCAGTACAGTATATTGCACACCATCAATTATCTGTACAAAATTGATGTTGAAATCACATTGCTGCAAGTACAATCGTAATGGCTGACTATTTCGATATGACCAGAAAATCGGCTTAATCGGCGATAACAAGTGAATTCCACTTAACATGACTCAAGGAATTAAATTTTCAGGTTATTTTGGTCCTTGTTTGCTCTTCTTGAACAAGCGCATCCGATCTTGTTAATCTGCTTGAATATTGGGCTCCATCCTCGGCTATCTGTAAATTAAGCAAAGATCATTTGAATGACGAATTTGTAGTTCATAAAAGGTTTGTGTGAGTCAGCAGACTTACATCTGTCCATAACCTCCACTGACACCGCCTCCTCCAATGTCCCCACCGCCACCTTGAGGAATAATTAAAGGAGGAAGAATAAGAATACGTGGAATGAAATTGTGCTTTTGGAATCTGACAGTATATAAATAAACTGAATACTTACTGTGTCCACCTCCGGCTCCTTTTTCTGCAGGGGCCCCGTAAGAGCCTCCAGTGGTCGAATGACCTCCTCCAGATGGAGCTCCATAACCCCCTCCGCTAGTGGTTCCACCACCTTGAAGTACGTAGCGAATGTTTTACAAAGGGCATAATACGTGAACTTCATGGACGTTAGAGCTAAAAGTCCTTACCGGAATAACCCCCGCCGGTTCCACCTCCACCAGAGTATCCACCTCCGCCTCCTACAAGCAGAAAGCTTAAGCTATAATTTTGATAAACACCACGGAAACAGAATTTTTTTGTCGAATACCTGAGTAACCTCCACCAGTAGATCCACCGCCTCCTCCACCTAATAGTCAGTAAAATATTGTGCTAGTTTCTAAAACGTGATGAACCTTTTTGCGATGATTATCAGGATCCAAATTACTTACCAGAATATCCTCCTCCTGTGCTGCCACCGCCAGAATATCCACCTCCTGTGCTGCCACCACCGGAATATCCACCTTTATTGATTTAAGAAAAATTCATGCTTCAAACGATTGCTATTTCTGAACGTTATTATACGGAACTTCCAACAAACCTCCTACATCACCCTTGGCACCGCCACCGCCTGAAATAATAAAATTATTTTTGCTTGATCACATCAGAGCGTCACTATGGAATCTGAAGTTGAAAATAGTTAGTAGCTTACTGTAACCGCCAGTGGGCGCTCCATAACCGCTTGCTGGAGCAGCAGCAGGTGCGCCGTAGCCACTAGAAGGCGCTCCATAATTGCTTGAGGGAGCGGGAGCGCCGTAGCCACTTGAGGGGGCGCCGTAACTGCTTGACGGAGCTGAATGTCCTCCAGATGGAGCTCCATATCCACTCGATGGGGCAGCCGGTGCTCCGTAGTCCCCAGAAGGTGTGCCGTAACTGCTTGAAGGGACTGAATGTCCTCCTGATGGCGCTCCGTATCCACTAGAGGGAGCTGCAGGTGCTCCATAGCCACTCGATGGCGCTGCTGGTGCGCCGTAACCACTCGATGGTGCTCCGTAACTGCTTGAGGGAGCAGAATGTCCTCCTGATGGTGCTCCATATCCACTCGATGGAGCAGCCGGTGCTCCGTAGTCACCTGATGGTGCACCATAATTGCTCGAAGGCGCTGAATGTCCACCTGATGGCGCTCCGTATCCGCTGGAGGGCGCAGCTGGCGCTCCGTAGCCACTTGATGGCGCTCCATAACTGCTAGAAGGAGCTGAAAGTCCACCTGAAGGTGCTCCGTATCCGCTTGAAGGCGCAGCAGGTACTCCGTAGTCACCGGAAGGAGTACCATAGCTGCTAGACGGCGCTGATAGCCCACCTGTTGGAGCTCCATATCCACCACCAGAGCCTCCTCCTGGTGCTCCATATCCTCCTCCAGATCCACCTGGCAACGTAAGTTAAACAGATCCAAGAGTCTTGGGTGAATTTTGCCATGTGTTGTTTATGTGGTTCGTTTTTTCGACTAATGTCAGTTAAAATCGGCTACGTTGTACATTCATAGTCACAAGTATTTGTGATGAGTGAGTGGACCAAATCAACGTGTATGTACATGGTTGGTGAATATTTTTTGTGAATCTTTCGAGATTACGTTAGTGCCATTACTGTTTACCTCCGTAACTACTTCTAGTTCGTAGTAAACGAACGACAAAATTTCTCTATGAGTACTGTGTCCAAGGACATCATAAACACAACCCATATTTTGTTATCACTTACCACCTTTTACGCCAACATCGTCACCTCCACCTGACAAAAATATGATTAGATTGGACGCGATAGGTTTAAAATTTGATTTTATTACAAAACTTTGTACTATATATATCTACAACCGTACATCTGACTGAGCTACAATTGACAACTGCGGTTCTAAGCTACGACCACGTGCTCGTTAGTGTTGCGAGTGGATTGCTTTCTACCTACCGTAGCCTCCAGATGATCCTCCGTAGCCACCTCCGCCGCCTGCAAATCAGTCATTAAAATTAATTCCACAATGCTGAAGACGAATTAAACAGGTTGTCACTTGTAACTTGCCTCCAGAGTATCCTCCGCCTCCTCCGCCGTGACCACCTTTGCCACCACCGCCTCCGTGACCACCACCTCCGTGACCACCACCGCCTCCGCCTCCATGGCCGCCTCCGCCACCGTATCCACCTCCACCACCTGAAGTAAAAGATTCAATTTTAATTTCAGAAGTCTATTGCTCATGGAAAGGGCATTAGGTGATTCAGAGCTTGGATGTATTATACTTACCACCTCCGTATCCTCCGCCGCCACCACCTCCGCCAGATCCCCAACCTCCTCCTCCTCCGCCGCCGCCGGATGGCACTGGGATTATGATGATTTTTCCGCTGTGGCCTCCGCCTCCGCCTCCACCTTCAGGATGAAGGATGGGATTGATTAATTTGAAAATACAAGGTATGGAGAAAGTCAATATTTCGGTGATTCTTTAACTTACCGCCTCCACCTCCTCCCCAGCCGCCGCCTCCACCACCTCCTCCGTAACCGCCGCCTCCTCCGTAACCGCCGCCTCCTCCACCTTGACCTCCTCCGCCTCCCCAACCGCCACCTCCTCCGCCTCCGCCACCTGAACCCCAACCTCCTCCGCCGCCGCCGCCTCCCTTTCCACCTCCACCTCCTTTTCCTCCTCCACCACCTCCGCCTCCCTTAAACTTCTTTAGAATGCCCTTAAGGATTCCATTGGCACCTGGACTGGAAATCAAGATGGACAGGCCTATTACAAGGCAAATGAATGATATCTGGAACACGGAGAAGAATGTGTTTAACGTTTACACAAACTGAAAAGACAAATGTGTACAAAAACCACTTCAGTCACTCACCGACTTGATCCGCATTTTGCGGAATTAAAATGGACACAATTTCTCACTACCAAAATCAAACTGCAGATTCGGTGAAGCCGCCGTCAAAATTTTTGTGTTCTCGAGGACGAAGGCTTTCAGTAACTAACGATACGGTGCCTTCGGCAGAGCCTTTATATGGCGGCCTCACTTGGTTTGATCACGACTGATTCTTTAGCTTCGCCATTACGTCACAACTGAGCTGCACCCTGAAGTCTTTGCTGAGCAAACAGAAAGCCTGCTTTGTATCCCTGGCGTTGGTACATTATTGGATCAATTGCTTGATGAAGATTCGCGAACGCATATATCATCGTAACACCCAACTTTTGATTGAAGCGTTAATGGGAGAACGGGAGCGTCCCTAGGAATAGGCAGTAAATCGCCAAAAAGGTTTACGTTGAAAACGAAGGGAAGGGACCTACTGTGGAATGAAGTACGCCATCTGATTGCGTATTGCGAATTTGGACACGAAAAAAGATGCACCAATAATAACAAGTGTACATTGAGTTGACAAGCGGCAAAGGGACTCGGTATGGTTGTTTGCTTTAATATCGCAATTTATTTTGACGGCAGTTTTTGAGAAAGTAGTGCTCTTGTCTGAAGATGCAGAAAGTGATGGACAACTGACTTACTGCCGAAATACAAACAAATACACTAATGCAACTTGGCTTATAGCGTAAGCGAAATTTGCAAAGAGATTGAAGCGTGACGACATGACATGATTAATTTGGGCGAAGAATGGGAAGTGGAAGTGGTCCTGCTGTCATCTTCGCAAATTGCAGAACAAACAATAAGCAAAGGAGCTGGTTAGTTTCCAGTGATTAGTCCTGGTAATTGCATTAATTAAGCAAACATGTAAAAACTTAAGCACGTGATGAAACTGATCAGATCACTGCTCACGAAATCAGCCTTGACGGACAATTTTTCGAGATGTGTAGTGACGACCATTACGCATACTGGCCAAATTGAGGTATTATGTCGTAACCAAAGCTTATTATAATCACATTATCAGGATTTAACACTAATGGTCACTTACTACCTTATTGATGTCTCTTAAGATACGCTGCAGCCTGTTATGTGCCACACGCGACTAATGTGCTTGGCATTTTCTTTGTTGCCGAAAATAAAAGTTGCGGGATGTTCGCACGAAGCGCATGAAATTAACAGGAGGTGTGATAACACGAGATTAGACTGTAATTATAATAACATTAATCATACAGCAGTATTGTAGTTAGATGCGGAGCTTGAAACGTGCCAAAATTTTTGCAATAGATGAGACGGGCAAAAAATGAATCTGGTTCGGCTAAAATTGACGAATGACGACATCTTCAGAGGCTTACTTAAATGTGTCTGCGACATACAACTCAAAATTTTCAAGAAGAAGAGGGCCGTTGGGCTTGTATAATTTTAGCTTCGCTTGACGACCAGTAGCCGATCATGTAATAGTATTGCTGCAATTTGGCAATATTTTTGGAATCTAATTGATTCGTTGGTAAGAATTAGTTTTAATATCTGTTTCAGCTTTCCCTATCGTTAGATTCGCCAGCGATCGAACATAGGCGGAAGAGCAAAAGATGGGCTTTGCGGTACTGACGAGATAAATCCGCTAATTTAGATATCAAAGAAGATTGGAGTCGATGATACAATAGACATGAAAGGGCTTTTGTAAGGATCAAAAGCAGCCGAAGCAATAGGCTTATGCAGTTTTACGTTGCACCATGCACCCTTCGATTTGACGTTAATTCAGTATTCAACTCAACTCTCAAAATCCACGGATCTTGGGAGAGAAAGTAGACGGCATACATTGAGTAAACGCAGGGCTGAAAATATTAGGTATTATGAATATTCCTGTTTAAGAGTGCCAGATTGCAAAATAATTTTGACGTCAAATGACAAAAGAAAATTGTTGGACACTGATTTAACGTACAAATCCAAGTGGAACGCGTACACAACATTTGCACAAGGAACTCATTCTATTTTTTCTCCGGAAAGATTCTTCACTTTCGTTACTGATGAACAAATTGCCTTAATTTCAAACTGTAACATAACATGCTTCTCAAGTAACGGCAGTCACTCTTTGCAACGTATGAAGTGTGTGGCACTTCTTTTTCATTTTGTTACGGTCGAAGTGTCAGCCAAAATGCCAAAAAATTGCCATTAAATATGGCCGTAATGGTTACAACGTGAGGTGCATGTGCTACAAATTTGCAAAAGAACTTTTGAATGACAATAACAGCAGCAAAGTTCTGACACGAGTCCCTCATTTTCAACGCCTGAAGCAACTGATTTAAAGCAAAAGATATTTGCAAGCCCCGTGCTATATATATTTTCAGCTGCAGCCAGTGTTGACTTGGTTGTGTGTTGCCGAACAGTGTTGAACTAGAATGTTATGAAACTTGTAAACTACAAAAACTAAATCGGGAATCAATGGGAACTGATGAACTTGTGAATGAAATCGCCCATCGCAAAAACTTGAACAACATTTCTGAACTTTGAATAGAGAAAAAACGTTGCGCACGTTTTGTATCGGGAACAAAGGCTTTGTGTGAAACGTTTCAAGAGTCTTTGAGCGTTGTGCATACGCTCAGCGGGATGGCGTAAGGATTTATTTTTACAGGAATTGTTTGTTGATTAGCAAACTTTTTATTTAACGACTCGTACTTTTGATTAAATACACTTTTGTGATTGTTGCATCATTCAAGATAATGAAGTTATGAAATGCAAAAAAAGGCAGTGACACCAGTATTGGGAAAAGAAGCTGTAAATACCCTTTACGTGTGTGCATGCTCAACAATATCAACGGTTCCAAGGCCTATGTGACTTATCACTTGAAATCGGTATTGTGCATCCAGCGGGGAAGTTGAATTCGACTTTGCAACTGCTGTAGGACTCGTCGAAAATGGCATGGACAAGCGGAAACGTTCTATTAAAGCACCAGCCATGAAAATCATCAGCGTCTATGTGATGCACATATGTCCCACCAAGACCCATTTGTTTTGCGTACTTCACCTTCGACACAGAAAAAAATGGAATATACCAATTGGTCAAAGGATAGCAAGATTTGCCGGTACGATAAAATTTACCTGTTCTCGAACTGAATTTTCGTCACTCATGGGGAAAATTTCCTGATCATTATAGGCGAACGGTGTGCTTTTGGAGCCATCTTCGTATGTGTACTGGGATTCAAAGCGGAACTCGGTAGAGCCGTTTGTTTTGAAAGTTTTACATATCTGAAAAGGCAACTTTTTGTGAAGAAATTCCAACAGAAATTTAAAAATTTTAGATTGTACCGAACCTCGTTGTAATACCGTTGTATTACAGAGTCCGCGAAACCTCTTCCTACTTGGGTACCAAATTGCGGAACTTCATTGAATGCATTTTCAAGGGCGTAGCCGTTGGCTTGTAATGGTGTTACAAGATGAATCTTTTTGCGGATGCAGCCACTGGTATCTCCGAAAATTTCATTCACGAATCTCTCGGTCCAGTTAGCCTGCAGAGCAATAACAGAAAGTTGTTTCTCCAAGAACCATATGTAACAATACTTCACAAAACATTTCTTACAATTGAAGAAGAAGTAGCAAAATGATAAAAAGGTTTCGAAATTTCAGAATCTGGCGGCGGATACAACAAGTGAGTGTGGTAAAGGTCTTTCCATTCGGTCACGCCAGAAACTCCCCAGTTTGGCATGTCCGCAGTGAACAAAACAACGTAATCGGCGTAGCTATGAGACATATAATTACAAATACGTACAAAGTAACGAAACTGTAAAAAATTCAAAGCTAAAAGAGACATGATCACAATACATACCGGATAATTTTCTTGTAGGCGGCCGACACCATATTGAAGTTGTCTATTTTCACGAAGGGCCTTAGTAACGAAATGATACATGTGTAACCTTGACTTTTCAGGGCAGGGCAGAAGATTCCAGTGAAATTGGCGTAATACTCCCTAGCGTCATCATGTCCTCCAACTGCTTTCTTTGAATGTCTTCCAGGCCAAACATATTGCATTTCTATTCCATCAAACATAACTTGATCATTCAGGAATTTCAGGACACTTTCTGCAAATTTTCTTGTGTTATCAGGGCTCATCATTAGCTGCAAAGTACATGTTAATGCATTGCAGTTCGGTTTCGTGAAGAAATTACGGTTGTCGGTTGCTACTTGCAAGCGCTTACGTTAGGATACTTGTCGACATGCGACTCTGGAGGAAGATCATCATTCCAGCCGCCAATTGTGATCAGAATTCGCAAGTTAGGATTGATTACCTTGAGTCTCTTGACTTTGTCTGAGGCCCCGGAGTGAATGATATCATTCGCATTCAAAGTAAAATCACCATTGATTTTAGCGTATATCACAGTTAAATGAGTACATAAGAACGGATCCAGGGTTTCAGTTCCATCTCCTGAGGACGAGGGCCAGAAGGCGACAGCGCAAATTAGTTTGAAGCTGTCTTCAACAGGAAATTCTGAGATTTTGCAATGTAAATGTTGCTTCAGTAAACGGTAGATGTGTAGAGCAAAAGCAATGAAAATTAAGCTTTACCTGATTCAGGACATCTGGTTGCAGAGGTGAAAGTAATAATGATAGAAAATAGTAGAACAACAAACACTCTAGGAAACAAGAAATACATGTCCTTTTAATATTCAGAAATAGGCGAATGTCACACTCTACTTTTACTCAAGGGGAGACTGAATGAAACTAGAAGAGAAACTATACGGCTACAGAAGTTGTGGTTACGCAGTGACATTTTGCAATTTGTTCATTTCTAAAACACATACAAAGCTTGAGTTACATGTTTGTCGGTCATAGATGTTGGAAAAACCTAAGCGCAATTATTGCCCCCAATTAGCTTGCGACGGTCCACAAAATTTACTAGCTTACATTACACTATCTGTATATTGCTTTCCAACGTCTTGCACGACTTGGTCATGGTAACTAACATCATCGTGATGGCTGTGGTGGTCTTCCTCTTCCGGTACTGACCACAAGTGCGTGTCGTCGAAAGCGTTGTCTGGATGAACCTT
>JAQGBJ010001950.1:0-19394 GCA_034698345.1 Sphaeridia pumilis
TACAGGACGCAACTTGCAAGCCACAAAAGACAACCCAAGAAATGAAGTGCCACGTGATTTTTATTGAACATCCAATCGATGTGGAGGCTCAAAAGTAGAGTAACAATGGCATAGACGGTTTTCAAGATCAACACAGCTAGAACGGCTCCAAGGAATATTTTTTTCGGAACTGAAGTCACTCTGGCTCGGAATCTGTTGTCTTTAAGGCTAACATCGACAGGAAAAAATAGCAACTTGTTCAGGTAGTGAAAGTATCGTAGATTGGTTCTCAAAGCAGGTTCGAACTCCGACAGTTTGCTCAGATTCTTTAGAAACCGGGCCATTTTGACGACTGCGGGTTCGGTTCCAGACTGCGGGAGTGGTCGGAATTGAGAGCTTTCGTTTGACATTGGTACCAGGGAGTGGCTGCCAAAACATTGATGGACGGAAACTGTAAACTCGAAATTAAATTTTATCGATCAGAGTCATAAATTATTCTCCAGGTAGAAGCCGCTCTTTATATATGGCTTGTTGGTGCTTTCCTTTCAGCGTTAATTTGATTAATTCTATCGATCAACCGCCACTCTTTGGTGACAGTTTATATATGGAATTACGGCTCACATAACCCGCACTTGGTTTTGTCGGATTTACCAACTTTGAATGCCACAACAATGGCTCGCTTCAACAAGGCACATTGCCACCCTAAACCTCTCACCGAATGACCACGACTGTTGACCACGAAAACTGATATTAGTGTCATAGTCCTGCCCCTGGAATAATGTTGAGGAAATGAAGTTAGTCGGTTTTCACGCTCACAGGAAACAAAGTCTTTTTGCACCATCGAACAAGTTTGAAAAAAACTTGAAGTTTCGTATTTAGAAGTGGGCGCGGTGATAACGATGCTCCTAAAACCTTCAAAAGGCAGATGAATTGACCTAGAACCATTTATTTTACCTTGAATGCCTATTTTTGACCTGGATTCGCCATAAACCGATTAGCAGCTGCATCCTCCAGTTCAGCATCGCTCTTTTCCCGCATATTTTTCATAACACTAGTCCCAATCTTACAGCCATCTTATGAACGACAACGTCGTCACATTCCCAACTAATCCCAATCATAAAATGTCTAAAGTGTCGCAACTTTTCTTATTGCCTATAAAGCACGCAAATATTCCACCGCAGCTTCACAGAATCTTAAACAGTTTCCAGACTCCATCCAGATGCATGCATACAAAACCGTGTGTAAATATAGTCCAATGGCCGACTTTCTCCATGATAAAGTAGCCGCAAACTTTCACTTGGCACGTTTTCAAGAGACCTTCGAGATGTATCAATCTCGCCCAACTTTTAATCATTCTGTAAGTACGAAGCCTCACACAAGCCGAACTGAGAGGCCAAAAAGGCAATCGACAGCCTGCCGTGTAAGATCTCTGTTGATCCAGAAAATATATTCTTCCGGAAACATGGACATAAACAACTAATCCACAACAAAGTCATTTGGTTGAGAAACCAATTTTTGGAGCAACCACCACTAAAGCGGCATTTTCAACCTTGAATTTATATACTGACTAGTAAATCTAATAATATTCCATTGATTATCAAAGTTAGCAGTGGGGCTAAGAAAAACTTCCGAGGTATATTTCCAACAGCAAAAAATCCAAAGTTCTAGCTGAGAGTCATAGTTTCTTCGGAATACAGTTTAGCAATTCTAGCTACCTGATGATGTCAGATACATTTTTTCAGCATATTCTAGGCATCTGTATATGGGCACTCGTAGGTTTTTTTGAAGGAATTTTATTTTCACATATTGTGGACAACGTCCAGCGCTTTTGCTGTACACATTTTAACATACTCTGGACAAACGAGAGAATTTTGTTTGTACATTATACGTACGATTTGTCTGCCGAACGCCTACGTGGTTTCTATTGCAGGAATCACAACAACAGAATATTCCTTTTTGAAGTCGTTTACAGGAAAGGAAACTCGATTGAATATATACATATAAATTCAATGGTGATGGAATAGCAAAAAGGGACAACGCATTCAGCTTCATCACCATCAATGAAAACTCTTCAAGCGTTTTTGAGTGCATATGCACTTCTAACATGTACTTCACACTGTCTAGAACGGCTTCGGCAAAGCTCCAGCTTGATGGATGATGTTTTTCAAGTGCCAGGAGCTAGAAAGATTCTTTGATGGTGACTCACTCAATTCAGAGCAGGTACTGTTCAGAGCAGGTAAAATGCGTGATTCACTCACTCAGAATCCATGCTTTCTTTTCAAGCCCATACTCGAGAAACTTGGCTGAAAAGAGAAAGTATGTCTCGACGCCGCCAAGGTGAAGAAAGCAATACATCAACTGGATTTTTCTGGAGAGAGGTCAGGGAATACATATTGCGAAGAATTAATGGTTTTCAGGGCTTTGGACTGTGAATGAAAGATGTTCAAGTGAGAATTGTACTTCAGGGAGAGCTACAAGACGTTTCGGAGCAAATAAAAATCATTAAGAAAAAAAACTCGTTTAGCTAATGATGGCTTGAATAGATGAACAAGAATCTGCAATTTAACAACAATAGAATTCCTACACAAAAAGCATGTTTTTTGGCACACTGGGAATTTACTGAAAAATTGCGGGATGAACAGAAGGCCGGGAAGTTGAAAGTAAACTTAATACAATTAATTAATTTGTTTAAGGACAAAATACCGCATTTATAAATATTTTCAGAATTTTAAATCACTTAACTAAAAACTACGGTAATCTTAAGACAAAAAATGAACAAATTGTTGCTACGAAAATACTAAAGCCGCCATTGAAACTCCTGGTTGCTGAATTTGACCCTAAATTCAAAACTCCATCGTCCCCGAAATCAGTTGAACTTGTATTGGTTCCATTGCCTACTTCCCCGGTACCGCCTACTCCACCCAAAATTGCCAAGTTCTTTGCAACTTCTGTAGCCATCACCCGAACAGCTGCCAAAGCTTCTTCTCCAGCTTCTACGATTTCTTCAGGGCTTAAATGGAAGCCAGTCCAGCCGTCTTCCTTTTGGTCTGGACGAAGTTCAATAGTGAAAGTGTAATTGATACCGGCGACGCCCTTGGCGAAGTCCACGCTTGTTCCTGAAGCTTCATCTACAGTAAAGAAAAAGCGGTGGACAATCAACAAAACAGCAAAACCACTTGAGGCTAATGACAATGATTTTTTTGATACGTACATAAAATCCCGGAAGCCTGTCCAACATCGTAATCTCGCTTGTACAGTTGTTTCATAGTCTTTGATGCCAGTTTACCTATTCTCATCTGCATTGTGCATAATAAAAATCAAATCATTCCGTACATCTGTGTCAGGAAAACGTGAATCACTGCCAACTCACCAGTTCATTGTAATTGTCCAAGCTTTTCTTTGTGTATGCCCATGGAATCATGATGATCTGAAACCGGAAATGAACATCAAAAATAAATTTTTGACAATCCGAAATTCACTACTTCTCCGTAGTAAATGGGTTTACCTGCGAATAAGCGTGTAGGCTGAGATACAATTTGATACTGTCCTTATGCTGTATCAGAAACGACTGCAGCGCCCTCACTTCTGGCTCTGATGCCGCATGTCGCCCTTTGTAATCTTCCGCGCAAATATTGGTGGAAGCTGATCGCCACGTTCCGCCTGAGGAAATTAATTTGAGTGTTATAACGAAGGTTCAAGGCTAAAAATATATCGAATTCAAACTCACTATCCCACTGGAAGTCGAAATTTCGGTTGAGATCCACTCCAAAGCAATGGCTTAATGCTGTCTGCCCTGACATTGATTTCCGCCAAAGTCTGTTCTACAGAGGTAAAAAGCCACTGGTCAAAAGGTCATATTTTAAGAGCCTAAAAACAGTCTCTCTAAAAAATGTTTACTTACCGAAAAGCTGTTTGTTGTATGCTCATATCCGTCAGGATTTAGCAACGGGAGAAAGTACCAGTCGAATTGCTTGAAAGGCCCTGGACCACCAGATGGCGCCAAGCTTGAAATAAGGTGATTCGCAATGTACGTTACAGCTGCCGGGGAAACCCATTCTCGAGCGTGGATACCTGCAAAAGTATATTTTGTATCTCATCAAAGCAATTACTTTATCCAGAATGGCATTCTTACCTCCTTCGATAAAGACAGCCGGCTTTCCTTCCTGGACTTTCCCGCCTTTTTCGGGGAACGAAATCTTCATCACCAACAAACTGTTATTTAGCGTACTTCGTCCGATATCCATCACAGCGACTTCATTTGGATGCGCTTCCGCCATGTCTGACATCCACTTGTGAATCTGCAAAGCAAAAAACCGCTCGGTCAAAACCCAGTGGGCACAGCGCGGCGCTGCTCGCCGCGAGCCCTCTGTCGTCCGCAACTCACAGTACTCAACCTATTGTAGGCCTCCCACGTCATATCTTCTCCTTCTGGCCTCAAATCGTCCATGACTGAGCTGGGTTTGGCACTTGCTGAGCTCAAGACGAGCAACAGTCCAAATATTTTAAGACCAAAACTCATTTTTGAACAATTTTGTACTGGTTTCTTAATTTCAAGAAGCGATCTCACTATCACCAAAGCAGAACTGCAAATGCCCTACTAAAACTACAAAACATTAAAAAACCTCGTCTAAATCCACAGTATTTTTGAGTCATCTTCAGCTGATTAAAAAATACAATTCTGCAAAATTAACTATAAGAAACTAGCGATATCTGAAGAAATGCAGTTCCCAGTAAATATATCTGCGAAATCACTGCCATTTTGAATCCAACAAAGATGTTGATTGACAACCTTCCACACTTGTACTTTAAACAGAACTATTTTTCACAGTTCTTCAAGAAGTATATTCTTCTTCCCAATTGAACCTCTTCCTCACAACTGGCAGAATGTGCAGTTAATTTCCTATATGCATGTTCCTATGCAATTTCATTATCACATCCGCACGAACGTTGAGTGAGAAGTAGTTGACGATAATTGTATTTTTACAAGACGGAACATGGAGAATCAAATTACGTCAGTCTTCTGCCGTAAAGACTGGAGTGAATAACATAATGGCAATTTTTCGCATGCACTCTTCAGAAAGTGCTAGTAAAAATATTTTTTACTATTCAACGAAACTGAAGGCTCGTAACAAGCGAAATTAGTAATACTTGGGATACTGATGAGTCAGAGAATTGTATCACTGTGACCTACATTATCAGGTTGCAATTTGATAACTAAATTCTTTGCAGTTGCCGGTCATGAGACTCATCGCAGGCCAGATAATTTTAAAATCAAAAACGGCACTGCAAAAACTAAAGGCTGTTAGTAGTCGGTTTACTTTTCGCACTTGTCAGCGTTAAAAATCACACATGACTCATCACCGACACTTACCATTGCAGTTTCGGTCATTACTACAGACTCATAAAAATACGTTACAAACGAGAAGATGTCTAGCTAAACATCAAAGAAGTTTGCCGAAAAACAATTATTCTCCTCAAGGTTAGCCAGAAGGAAGGAAGATTTTTATTCGAAATTTCAACCTGAAATATGTATTCCGAAGTTGATAGATTTTGTTCATATTTACCCTGTAAACCAGCTCATTCTTACACCTTTCATTTCGTAAAAAACGAAAACAAACTTGTGTAACGTCAATTAAGACAGCACACTATCATTAATTCTTGGCTTCTTCAAACTTTTCTCATTATTCCTGAAGATCAATGCAAGGTGAAAAATGTTCTCAGAATTGATTGATTAACGCCATTTTACCAACAGCAGTACATAGTACATAGCTCCTCGTACGTGATACCAAAACCGCAATATCGAATCCATTTGGACTTCATTTTGACGGAATGGATGAAAATACCTCGTCTGTATTGTGTAAATCAAAACTGTTGTGTGCCTCTTTGATGTTGAACTTTATAAATGGAATGAAATGAAAGTACAGGACAACTTTTCTGCAAGAGAAAGTTTAGTTCCAGTCTATCTAGACTCATGGAGTTTCTTTCTTTATTGTGTCAATAATCCAGAACACATGCACTTTGCCAACCAAAGTTTTCGGCAAAGTGTAATCTACTTGACAATGCAGTCTCGTCCCGTGTTGCCCACCCGTTGCTTTTATCATTGTCAAGGTCAAAACCGATATACCTCTTGAAATATGGCTATCTTACATCACGTATTCATCAATAGCTGCAAAAAATATACATTAGGAAAATACAAGTTACACTTAATTCCAACTCTATATATTATATATCGTCCGTTTTATAAATGCTCTTCAGACTTCTGTTACGAATCACCACACCAGAAACTCAAGAAAGAACTCACAATTTTCCCCATGACTGAATCTAATTAAGTTTGAAATACAAAACCGTGCTTTTTGCAAGTAATTAAAACTGTGACAAATAGACTAATTTATACAACTGCCTTCAAATCCACAACAACAGGACCTTAGAAACAGTTTCACAATCAAGAATCTATGTATATATATGTTACGTTACGGTAATCCAAATATTTCGAGTAAAATTTTATCTTCGGTTTCTTTCCTCAGTCATTCTTTCCCACCTGAATTTTGTTATAAGCAATACAGTTCCATCGTAGAAAAGCGCATACGTTACTTCTCTTACAGGAACAGATAATTCGCACAAAATCTGGTCTACCGTTAATTCATATCCAGAATATTTACGCTTGTTCAAGTATCGATACTTCAAGTCAACTCCGGCAACAATAATAATAACTAAAACTCTTGTGACCCAGCAGACCCAGACGTATGAGCTCCACCAGCGCCAGAGGGCGTCCCAGTCCCAGTATGGTTCAAGTCTCTGCTTCTACAATTAAAATTGTTCAAAGAAGGTTAAAAATTAACTAATTAATTTACGTGTATGTATATATATATTTTCAAAATTTACCTTGAATTCCAAAACCAACGGCAGGAAGTGAAAGCACACACCGCAACCGTACCATAGAGCTGCAGGTATGAGACCGTTGGCGACCAAATATTCAATCTTGTATATATTGTGTTCATACCCTGCGAAAAAAAATAGAACGAATTCAGGAAAACCGATTCAGAATTTTAGGATTCTATAATTTTTTTAAACAAACTCACAATGCACGGCAATAGTTTCGAGCGACATTTCTGGAACTTGCACTGCTGCAGCAATTATTGCCGTGGTGCCAGGGTAGCCAAAAATTCCTTTCAATAAAATAATTATCAGTTGAGGAAATGTAAAACATGTATTTCGATTCTTTACTCACTTTTTACACTGGTCAGCAATGCCCAAATGAGTGCGACGATACATGTTATGAGAGCCAGTGAATGCCCCACCTATGAACATGATAAAAATTCAAAACATTTCAGAGGCTGGTGAGCTTCAAAATCCTAAAATTTTGTATGAATAAGTTTTTTACCATTCCACGAATGATGAACACCCTGAACCAAATTTTGTTGGAACCGTAACACGGTTTAGACCGGATTTTTACCAACTGGAGAAAAAATGCGAAAACATGAAAGTATCTCGTCGAAATAACAAAAACGCTGTACATTCTTTTGAATGCATCAGAAATATATAGGATTTTAGCCAAAATAAATACAAGAGACATAAAAGGCGACATGAAGCTGGTGAAAATGCAAAGGATCCACATGATTGTCTTTAGGAAATCCAGCTCCAGATTTTCAACAATTTGAAGAACAATTAATGTGATGATCAAAACATAATGTCCGGCAATTTGGATTATCAACTTTGTGACTGCAGTTGCGGTTGTTGTTTCGTTGCTTCTTGTTGTTGAGGGACAACGGCCAGGAGGCGGAGACGTTTTGTTTGCTGCCGTTTCTGTATAGTCTGAAACGGGTTAATAAAATTTATAGTTTTCTTTTTAAAATTAAATTAAATTAAAAAGCTTCAGTTTAAATGTTGTTGCACTTACTTGAATTTTGAAGAGGCTCGTTTTCTTGTAGAATCGTTCCAAGTTTGCAAATGTACATGAGTATCAAGTAAGCGCTGATGACCTGCAGTAACAAAGAAAGGCATAATTTGGTTTTGTCAAATCAAAACCTGACTTTGTTCACATTTGTGTAGTTGACAACTATGAATTTGAAATATTTTGTCGAGTTCCGAAAAGAAAAACACCCTTACACATTGCCCAATCACGATGCACAAAATCCAACATCTGACACTGCCAAATCCAACCGCCATTCTAAAACATGGTTCCTTCTAAGTCACCGCCACTGACTACTGTAAATACTGACAGAACCAATGAAATTACTTTCACACCAAAAATTGCATCTCCTCGAACTGGCACTTTCACTAGAAGACAATTGTGCGTTTTGCAGGTAGTTAACAGACTGAATCGGCTGGCGGAGAAAGTTGCAGGTGGGAGCTTCTGTGCAAGTGCAAAATAACCTTGGTGGAGAAAAGCGTTTTCTCTCTCAATGTCAGTCGACAACTTTTCAAAGAGCAGTATAGTGCACTTTCTTTGCAGAATATGTCACACGTCTGATTGTCTGATGCATGCAGTTTCCAATCCAAAGTGATGATCAGTCAGTTTGTGGTTTACTAAATTTTGTCTCTTCTCGAACCTGATTTCCTTGCGTTTCTGCTAGTTTTATACATGAAAATGCATCTGATTTTATTTTTGAAAGGGTTTTAATCAACTTTCTATTCTATTTACAATATATAATACTGGCCCCGGTTCAAAACGATGAATCAAAACGATAAATTAAACAGATCAATAAATTAAAGCTGGACTTTAGCATGATACAAGTTTTTTCTACAATGTAAATGTAGGCATATAACAGTCTTGCTTTTTCCTCTTTTCAAGGAGCCAAGAGTCCTTTTCTCTCTTTGGTTGCGACGTCAATTCCATACCTGTTGCAAAAATACATTACATTGTTATAAGCTTTTATTGAAAATATTTGAAACTAATTTCGGAGCTAATTTTTCAACTTACGAAATCCCTAAACACTGGTAGCTCAGGTACACTTGTTGTCGTGGTCCGATGGGTTGTGGTCGTCGTTGTCGTTGTATCAGGGATGACTCTCGCTGAAGCCAACGAAATCACCAACAACAATATTAAGGCTGCTAGCACAACCATCCTTTGGCACAACCGGTACATTTTAGTTTGTAATTATTTGGGTTTAATCTCAATAAACTGTCAATTTCGCAAACTGTTGAAAACGAATAAATCTTGACCAACTTCAAGCTTTCTCCAGTGACCCTTGTGCTTGCTGACTTTGTTTCAAATGATTCTATTATTATAATAGCACGTTTAAATAGTGCCGATTTCCGTGGTTCTTGGGTATTAGTTAGTCATCACCACTCATCAACATTGTCTGTCTGGCAAAATTATGCTTCTACAGTAGAGCCATGAATGATGAAATAATAATTGCGGTGTAAGATTGTTTGTGGCTTTTGATTCATTCATAATCAATCAGATTAAATCTAAAAGTAAAAACAATCGTCAATCACGTCATCCGTGGCTAGCGGGCTAGCCGAGGCAATACAGATTTGAAATATATATATATAAATCGTCAAACTTATGAACGTTTTGCTCTCGTCAGTGAAACGTAGCCCAACTCCCACACATGAAAAATATAATTGCGCAAGAGGAGGAAGGATAACGGTTTCCTTCAGGAGTTCTCGAGTACAGGTGGTTTTTTCATGACGGAAGCAGGCAGGTAGACGACAGTTTAACCAAATATTACATCATAATTCATACTGGAAAACGTTTTAGCTCCTACTATTTTTAAATGTCACCAGGAATTAGCTTAAATGTTCTCAGCTTATTTAAGCCTTTATATACGTGTATACGTGTAGAAGTAAAATTCACCGGAAGCGAGATTTGCATTCTTATCAGTAGCTTTTATCGCTAAAATATTAATCAGCCACATACAACATATGTACTTCTGAATCGAAATTAAATCGCTCCTACTACGAATTTTACCTGCATAATAGAAAGGCCAAGATGACCTCAGATTCCACTTGAACTTGAAGATTATAGCCATGAAATAATATCTATTCAGCGAATTTGAAAGTGGGTTACATCATCTTACGCATGAAACGCATGTTTTGGCTTGCAAGGAATTGAACGAATTGATTTGGAAGGCCAAGTTTACAAAGCCTTGGCCGCAAGCTCACTCAGTTTCAGTTTTGAGAATTATTATTTCCATTATTTGCCAATCTTCTGTATCTAAGTTGAATTTTCAATCTACAAACTTGTCTCGATATTTCTGTCGTTTTTGCTGACCTTCTTGATTCCTCCGCAAAAATGCCAAAAAACCTCAATCTGATACATATTATTCTTCCTGGCCTTGGTTTTTGCAGCAGTTGCAGCGCCATCTCTGTATATTTGGTCAGGTTCACTTTTTCTATACATTTATTTGTATTCGGTAAAGTAGAGCTTATTTTTAGGAAACAAAGCTTGGATTATTGCAACACGTGTTTTCGCTTAACAAACAAGGATTTGTCATCTACCTATATTCAAGATACACTTAACCACTAACAGGCTCTAACAATACAATAAATCGTCAAAAACGCGTGAACAAAGCTCTTTCAGACTCTAGAAACACTAATCCGATTATAACCACAAGAATCATCGCTACTCTCCATCGTCTTCTCCTTGAAGCGGTTCTTGGTAAGCAGGAGCAGAACACAGTCATAAAACAACACTGTCACAATACTCGTTACACTCTCAAAGATCCTTTTTGAAGTCTTGGCCATATTGAAGTTCTTGGAAGATTCCAGTTCCAAAATAACAATAGCTGCCACGGAGATTATGACTCTCAGGATTATTCCTATTTTCAGAAAGTGGCTCCAGCGGCGCCAGAGGGCGTGGGCTACAGTCAGCTGAAAAATTCCAGGACAAGTATGAGTCATCGCATAAACTTCAAGCCATATAAAACTACTAGCTCTCGCGCGCGCTAGCGCGCGCTCGCTTACTTACAGATCTTTCGGCGCGCATTGGCAAAGTGTACAAGTAGACTCTGCAAGCGTACCACACAGCTGCGAAAGAAAGGCAGATGACTGAAGTGGTGGTCACGTCCAATCCAAATGGCGCTAAAAAACAAGTTTATGCTCATGAATAATATTCCCGCCACTTAAATTCGCCATTTGCACGTATTCTATTTTTTCACTCACAGCCATAGGTTGAGACCTGAAGCCAGTTGCCGCTCAAGGACCAGAATCCAAAGGCGATGCCGTAATTTTTAGGAACTTTTGAGGGTTCTGGAATTATATCAGGAATATTTTACACAACTTACTTTAAAAATATAGAGCTCAAAAATTTTGAGAGCTTTTCGTACCTTTTGGGTCAATGTAAGAAAACAATGCAATGCCGGCCACGGAAACCAAGAGCCCTAAACAACATCCGACCTGGAAGAAATATCAAAAATTGAATATTGCAATTTTTTTAGAAGTTTCTAATATATATATTTTTGTTTGCCAAATTTCCCGCTTACCAGACCAAGAATACTCAAAACTTTAAGCCACAACCGATTACTTCCCACACCGACACTCCAAAACGACTTCATTTTTCTAATTTGGTTTTGAACCAGTACACTAAACTACATTGTCAAGAAAATCCTGAACCAGCCAAAAATCAGATGTACACAACCACTGGCAATCACAACAACAACAAATCTACTGACCGCTGTCCAAGCTCCTTCACCAAACTCACTGGCCCAAATCATGCATATACAAACGAGATGCATCATTGGCTTCAAATCTATGTTTCTGTTAGTCAAGACTCATCTCACTCTCAGCCTCTCAGTAAGTATCATCGCCTTTGATTCTCTGCTTTGCTCTTTTCAATGCATCAAGTGGCAATTTGGTGTCAAGGTCAAGAAAATTGAGGCTTAATCACAGACAACTTTCGTTTGCTCGTTCTACATAGCTGTAACTTTCTCACTAAACATGCACATTGAACGTATGTACTTTGAGAAAAATTGATCGTTTTGTAATGCAATCCATAGTTAAGGCGTGTTCTTGATAATAATTGATTATAAATTGCCGACCGAGACATTGTACAAATTCACAGTGAAAGTAACAAAGGCAAACTTACGATAAAATGAACCCAAAATAGCTTGCCGGACAGCTATCAAAACAAGCATTTGCTTTTGGTGACTCATTTAATTTACTTTGAGGCTTAACATGACAATTTTATGAACACACAGGAAATATTTTCTAGTTCAACCTTGCAGCCACTGTTTGCTTTTTCAAAGAAGAGTCAGTTCCAAGTCAAAGTCTCCGCCTGCAGCTTGGGCAGCTGAAGCGCCCTCTGTCCGAGAACCCCAAACCTCCTTACCCCGCAACATGTTCGCCAGCAAAACAAGCCCATTAGTTATCACTGACACTAAAAACCAAAATGCCAACATCGGAAATGGCATCACAGTCGCAAACATCATTACTTCCATCCCCTTGGCACTGATCAAGATGGCGCCCATAAGATAGAGACAGCTGAGCAACCATGAACATTTCTGGTGACAAAGAAGGAAAAATTATTTTTTTAAAAATTTTACACTTTTGCTTTCCATTTCACTTCAAACTTGTCAAAAACTTACGGAACAATTTTTTTGAAGCGGTCTTGTCAATAGAAAGCAGTGGAGAATGAAGCCGACGAGGGAGATGATGGCAACAAGGATATTTTTATTGTTATTGTGGGATCGAGTTCCACTGAAATCTGTAAATTATCAAGCAAAAATTATTTATAGTTTTGAATTAGTTAGTATCCAGCTTATAGATTTGACAACATTCGCCACTCACTGTTGATGCCGCCAAAGAAAAAGAAATAGCAAAATCCAAAAAATCCGAGTGCCAGAATGGTGGTTATCTGAAAAATTAACTTTTGTTTCTTTTCTCTTCTTTCTATACAACTGCAAGAAACCGCAATGTACGTTTCTTTTCTCATGATGTATTTTTAAAAACTGTTTTGCTTACAATATTCGCAATGATCGTCCCTCGGAGAAACTGGTAAGTTGAACTGTCGTCTGCCATTTTTAAGTGCTTGTGAGATTTGGATGATTCACGCCTTTCTGAATTTTTGTCACTTGATAACCACGAAATATGAATAAACCCGCACTTTGATAACTTGATTTCAAAAATTTAGAACCGGTTTCGCCTTCGCCTTACATAACAATTAGTGAGAAATATTTTATCTTTCCACCCTGCCAAGATGCATTTTAGATACTGCAATTGATGTCGTAGAGACAAACCATGTATGTGAAACAAAACATGTATTTATATCTCCAGCAATTATATTTTGTGCTGAGGTTGCGTATATACAATCTCGCGCTATTCCATGGAAGCTTGAAAGTTAAACGGTGTAATCGAGAATTTTGCAGATTAATCACAAAATCTAAAGCAGGACAGTCACTGCTCCTAGCTCCTTTTTTAGTAAGAACTAAGAACATATGCTGACTATAAAGCTTGAATTCCTTAATGTATTCGGAATCTGATTCCCCACGGTCTTTTAGAAATATTATTTTAATTGCTGGTTTAGATCCGTTTCCATCTTTGTTTGCATTTGATGACATTCAAAATTCGAAATTTACACATTCTTTCATCAGCTAAGGCTAAGGGTATTTTGTTGGCATTTTCCACCAACCAAAATGGCAACGAAACTTTTCTTTATAAAACTGCCAAAGTTCGGTTGTTTATTTATATTGTTTTAACACTGTTAAATATGCAAGCAGTATCGCAACCAAATTGTCACACTGTGTAAAAAAAGCAAACATTGTTAATCAAAGCGGGAAAACCGCACATTTTTTAAGCAGCAGACTTCCGAGAGATAACAGAGAGATAACACTACGCTAGCGATTGGCAAATATACCAGCGCAAAATCACCTCAAAGTCGCTGATGGATCGGCAAAAACTCATCCTTTCCAAACTCCAGTCAACCGCTTTCTTCAAAAACCAGAATGAAGGACTTCAAGGTTCCAGAAACCTCCAATATTTTTTGGGCAATGTTCAAAAGTTTGCTCATTGTTGTCTTCATCACCTGTATCGGTATGTGAACAAATTCAACTTTCAATGACTTTGAAATTCAAAATAAAAATATTTACTCGTAGAAACTCAAGGACAAGAAAACCTTGACGCCCAACAAGAATACGAACCTTATCGACGATTGCCTCAGCTTCTTCTGACCATAAAAACCAGACCAGATTCCTTCAATCTGGCCTCACTTGATCCGAACCCCGTTCCGGAAAAACTTGAGTTTTTAACAACTGACACCTCAAAATTCCAGCAAAATCATCCGGTATCCATAGGCAGTGCAGCAACAAACACTTTTTGTTACAAAACTTCCAAACTGTTTTGCTTTTCTTCAGCCAACAATCTAATCCTTCCATTGGACCTACCGATTGGAGTCGCAGACTCCCCATTGAGCTTTAGGAGCCCATCTCACTTCGAAATAAATCCGTACGATGGCGCTCATGTAATGTACCTGGAACCCAATCGACAATCTGTTTGGATCGTCAACCTCCGCAAGAGTAAAGCCAAGCTCATCGGACTCTTTGACAATCAAAACCTTGTCAGCTTCAATGTCGACTGGGCCCATGGCATATTATTCACTGTGAACGCTTCAACCATTTCCGCCAACGGAATTCAACCAAACAAACTCCAACCGCTCTTCAACTTCGAAGTAAATAATGCCAGCTACCTCGCATGTGATCCAACACTTCAAATCCTGTACTGGACCGATGTCGCTGGTTCCGTCTTCAAACGCTACTACGACCAACCCCACATCGAAACCGTTTACGAAAACGCATGCATGCGGATAGTCGACCACGTGACTTCCAAACCCTTCTACCCTGTGTACGTCCATAACACTTCGGTCATCTGCATCAAAAATTTTGAAGATAGCGAACAGCTGACGCTTCGAAGGTACAATCTGGACGGTGGCTGGGAACTTTTTACAGCAGTCACTTTCAGGGCGGCTCAAATATTGAATTCCAACATTTTTCCGGAAGTTGATAACCAAACGCTCATAGAACAGGTAGCCGAAATCTGCGACAGGTGCAGCCATCTATGCGTCCCTGTCAACAACGCCAAGTACGAATGCGCATGCGCACACGGTTTAGAGCTCATTGATCAACACAAATGTGAAGATTTCCCCGCAGTCCTTGCAATTGTCGAGAAACTTCCCACATCTGAGCACTTGCTACTGCTGCGTGACTTTATGACAGTGCCGCCATCTACTTGGACTTACTCGAACGAATCAAGTGCATTTCGAATAGTTCTATCGGACACGTTTCGACAACTATGTTTGCACTTCTCCTCGAATAACAGCGTCGAATGTTTTTCGCCCTTCGGTGGTTTTTCTCGAAAAACAGTTTGGACTTCGATGCCAGAAGACAATGTTATAAAGGTTACCGATAATTCCATGTTCGGATTCCACATTGTTTACTACCGAAATGGTTGCGTTCGTGTCCACCAAACTGTGCAAAATACAAGCTACACGCTCGACTGCAGATTAACCGCCTTCATCGATCACCTTGAATGGAAATTGTACTTCTTCAATTCCGACGGCATTCTCGAAGTTCAAGACCCTGAAACTGAAGACTACACCTCGTTCAAAAACCAAACACTGAACAGGAATTCGGTATTCATTGACGACAAAAGACCTTTGTATGTGGATGTGAAGACCCAAACCGCTCTGTTTTTAACTGGGATGGATGGCCAACTGCGTTACTTGTTTCTACAAAACAAGACTTCCATCCAGCGTTCTGTTGGCCCTGGAAGATCTTTGCGCCAAGCGCTGATTTATGAAAAATACTTGTTTTGGGCTGACGATCTCAACCGTATTGTTATCATGAATCGGAAACAGATGGCCGCCTTCGACGTCATCTCGGTGCGTGGCAGCAAAAACTTTGAATTTTCTGTTCTGGAGAAAGTTTCGATTCAAAATCCTGAAAAACCGGATCCCTGCCGATCTCAAACTGAATGTCGACACATGTGTAAAACGGACAAAAAAATTCTTGAAGGTTACCAATGCTGGTGCCCATTTTACTCATCCTTCGGTGTTGCTGAAACTTGCCAACGTACAAAATTTCACATTGGATTGACGAAAAACGGAAAGTTCAATATTTATGAAGGCTCCGTCGGTGGGTTCGGAAAGGACCTTAAAATTTTGCAATTCCAATCCAATCTTGAATTTAACAACGTGGCAATTTACGAACCTCAATTACGGCGCATGTGCACTTCGAAGTGTTCGAACCGCAAATGTGGAATCACGTGTATGTACCAAGAACCCCGCACGGAAGTTTTTGAAACCAAAGCAACAGATATTTTATCGATGGTTGAGCCGCAGCCACCTGAATCTGGCGCCCTCTTCTGGATATCCGACGAAACCGAGCGGGAAACCATCAAACTCTGCTTAAATGTTGGAACACCGAAAAAACTCAACTCCAGCCTGCAACTGAACTGCTTTCGCGAAACCATCAACTTGCAGAATCCGCGTTACATTTTGTTCTCGAAAACGTTATTTTGGCAAGTAACCAAGTCCAACCGATGCTTCATTCAAAGTGTGAACAACGTCCAGTTTGATGACTTCGTTACCAAAGTTACCGATTTTCCAGGAGAATGTTGTGGACTCGACGTAGCGCTCGAATTTTCTAAAATCTATGTTCTAACCGCCGACGGTGTTTTTGAGTATGATTGGATCAAAACGTCTAGCAAGGAACTCTATAAAACAGATTTCGATCCGACAACGAACTTGTTTCGTGTATTCAATCAGCTGATGCTGGTAGGAACAAAATCCGAAGGCTTTCCAGCTGTAATGGGACTTCTACCCGGTGCCACAAAAGGCGTTGCTACTGAATTCAGAGTATACTGGATGTCAAAATCATATCGGTTGGACATTCTACGGATAATTCCGCCAGGGGTCGCGCTTAATAGTGAAAATAGAACCTTCGATGTATGTGACCCTTGTCGTTTTTACTGTGTACCCGACAAAGGCATGCAGAATACCCCCCAATGTGTGTGCCCACTGCCGCCAGGGGTCGCTCCGACCTACGGACCACAGTTCTCGGCGTGCTTACCAGGATCCTTGGAACCCGAACCGGTTTTGGTTGACTCGGGGCCCGGTTCAAAAAAGGTGGGAATCCTTCCCCCACTCACCGACACAAGCTCCACCTGGGTGTTTGTCTTCTTCACTGTTTCGGTTGTTTTGTCCATCGCTGGAATATGTCACTTTGCGTTCTGGCGAAGAATGAAACGCCGTCAGGATTTGCGACTTCAACAAGCAGTAGAAAACTTCATCGACGGCAACAATACAGAAGCGGCAACAGCCGAGAACGAAAATGAGCGGGCACTTCACTTGCCCTTCACTTCAATTATTCCACCTGCTGAGCTAAAGATCACGGACGCGTGTCTCGGCGAAGGCAACTTTGGGCAAGTGCTGAAAGGCGAATATAATGGCCGCCAGGTGGCTGTCAAGATGATCAAAGATAGCTCGGATCCGCAAGTCGTTCAAGAGTTCCTCAAGGAACTGAAAATTATGGCGTATGTCGGTAAGCATGAGAACATTGTCGAGTTTTTTGGCGCTGAAGTCAGCGAAATTCGCAAGGGCCTTTTGCGAGTGGTACTTGAGTTGTGTGATCCAGGAAGTTTGTCGTCGATACTTGAGGGCTTTGAGTCCATCGAAACTGCAGAATATGAACTGGTAGAAACTGCCGAAAAAATGTCGGAGCAGCAAACGATACTTGAAGTCAATAACTCGCTGATTAACGATAATCAAAGTGGGTATAAAATTTGGCCTATTCAAAGTCTACCCATAGCTCCCAAACCAAAAAAGAAGATTTCTGTGAGACAACTTTGCAAATGGGCCCAGCAAATTGCGTCGGGCATGCACTACTTGGAACAGAAGAACGTTGTTCATGGCGATCTCGCTGCAAGGAACATCCTCATTTCCGACGGTTTCACGGCTAAAATCAGCGATTTCGGGTTCTCGAAAAACATGTACAAATCGAAAACGTACCGAAAGAGGAACGATTGTTCACTGCCGTGGCGTTGGGCATCTCCGGAGACGCTGAGTCGCCTTGAATTCTCGTTCAAAGCTGACGTTTGGTCCTACGGCGTCACCGTTTGGGAAATCTTCAGTCTCGGCGATGTTCCCTTCATTAATCAAGACTGGGAAAAGACGTTCTTAGCAAGACTCAAAGAAGGCATGCGACTACCTCAACCTGAGAAAATGCCGCTTGAACTGTACCAAGAAATTTTGCTTCCTTGTTGGAATCTTCTTCCAAGAGACAGACCGTCTTTTGGCTCATTGGTTGATCAGTGGTCTTCGATTCTTGAAGAAAACTAAAGCTGGAACTAAACCACAGCTTTATTTTATTGAACGTTTTGGAACTGAGCTTCGAAACAATTTTCTAAGAGAATCTATTCTAACATCCGTGCAGGCTAACTGCGAATACTGATTCTGCATATACTTAACAAATGCTAAATGCTATAATAATGTTGATTAAAGTCGCTTCTTTGTGGGTCAAGTTTCCAAAATATTTTTGAAATTCAGAAACTTGAATTTGAGTCGAATTTCCCGCCTTTTTCATTGACCATATGTTAGGATAACAGAGATTGTAGAATTTACGATAAAATCCAGATAAATCAATGTTGATTCGCGTTCAAACGTTCGAAACCTTCCAACCCAAACGCCTCTGGTAGAAACCGATGCAATTCTCCGTTGGACCAACGCTGAGGTCAGCTGATTGACATTTCTTGATGCGCTAAAGTACCCCATTTGTCTTTTGAGCTTTTTCAAGTTGTCGCCAATCTGGTAGGCTCTGGCGTACATAATCGGAAACGCAATGCACGCCGTTACGGTAACGTAAGTGCTGACAAAAACTACGATAAAATTATCGTTTTCGAAGAGCAGAAGCATGGAGAAACCGGAAACGCTTGCAGCGAGACAGATGACTTTTGATAGGAAGATTGTTGTAGCATTGCAGACGTTGAAGTAGCGAATTCCCACCTGAAGTTCATTCAATTGAGCCCAGGCGTCTTCCAGTACTCCAAGCTGGTCTGCGTCCCTTCTTCTATCGATATCGATACATATTTCGTTAGTTTCCGAATATATATTTACAAAGAAAAAGCTGCGCTTACCTCCTTTGAAGTTTGTGAATTAACGAAGCCGTACCAGCATACAGAACTTCCAACCCGCACAAGTGCGTTATTATCAAGATCAAATTCGTGGCGATCAAAATTGTTGTGAATGCGTCCACGATTATGGTACCAGCAGCAACCCCGAAATATGTCCATTGTCCGAAGAACCCAGCGAGGTGGAGCTGTCACAAGCTGAAGTGAAAGTGGGCAACCCATCGATGGTCCAACGATGTTACTGCAGTTGTTACCACCAGAAACACGAAGCTCGCGATGGGACCGAAGCGCAAAAAGACAAACATTTTCGACTTGTAGGTCACCAGATGGCGCAGTCGCACAATCATGTTCCACAC
>JAQGBJ010001951.1:0-19375 GCA_034698345.1 Sphaeridia pumilis
AATCTTCTAGTCCTTCTCATCTATTAGCAGATGGCAGAATTGGGAATTCCTTTCAACTAAATTCGCAGCATCACCAATCCAAGTCTGCCCTTGAGCAAACTTTTGCCGACTCCCAAAAACAAGGCCTCAATTCTTCGACGTATCGTCCCTCAACAAAAACTTTTTCCACTTTCTCACCTCCCTCCTCAGACACCACCGTTCAGTGTTTGTCTCGCAAAATCCTGATAAATGGTAAGAAAACACATATTTTTGCATCCGTAGCAGCCCCTTTCAACCTTCTTATCTGCTTGGCAGCTCCAAAATACGCATTCTTACTTACACACCTGCTGATACGAGGACATACTAACCTTAATTCAACCATCGTTTTTTTAACAGCACGTTTGAGCCGTACATTCGTGCCATAAAATGCTCATCCCTCTCGATCTATTTCTTTGAAAACTTTGTGTTTCACATGTGTTTGAAGAGTATTTTTGCTCACAACCCGCATAGATATTCTTTCCTCCAAACTTTCCGACTTTCCTCCTTGGAGAATTACTGTACAACCTTCCCTAATTACCTTTCTGTTAAACTTGAGTCCCATGTTAAACTCCTCAGTTGCCTTGCAATGCCCAACACCGTTGCAATTTGCTTTCACTAATTTCCTTTTATTACCAGATCAGCCAAGGGATTGCGCCGAGGTACAACTGATTCAACCTGCAGTTACTTCGGGCGTATATGCAATTTACCCTTTCAAGGAGTCCAAGAAGCCAGTTCAAGTAAGCATAACACCAGCGCAATTCCCATTGCCAAAAAACACTCTTTTGCTTTAAATTCAAGTGTTGTTAGTACTCGGTAAATTTCAAGTCTCACATTCTTTTGGCTGCAAACTTAAGCTTTGAAACCTCTAACATAGCGCCATCCGCAATTCACAGCAACTGAACGGATTCGCTCACACTCACACTAGTTGTAAATTTACCTTGTCATGTATTAGCGCACATGAAAATGTATTTAGCGTTTTAACGTGAAGCTATGATGATCGTTTGTGGTGTTAACATACTTCCATATCGTCATCGCAGGTCTTTTGTGACTTTGGGCCCAAGGACATGCCAGGATGGACGCTACTGCAGCGGCGGGATGTAGAACGAGCACAAGACACTTTTGCGAAGACGTGGAAGGAATACGAAATGGGTTTCGGATCGCCTCTTCTAAATAGTTACTGGCTCGGTAACAGCTTTATACTTCTTGTATGTGTCTCCCACGTCTGGTGTCTATATGGACATAACATGGAACTAGAACATCAACAGTAGTAGTTGTTGTAGTAGTAGTCGTGGAAATAGTAGAAATACACTGCCTATTATCCTGGTCTTTTATGTCTAGTACATGAAACGACAAACTCACAAAGACCATTTCTAGATTATCTTCTCACAAAATACACTCTCCAGATTACAACACCTTAAGCTTCCGCTCTATCCCCAAATTGCTCTGAGGCAATAATCCAGATTCCTCTTTGATAATCTGTCCTCTTCCCTTTACCAAAAGACACCTTTCCAGCAGATTGCGTAAATTCCCATTTCCCTTCTCCTACTTCATCCAGAGGGGATTACAAGCTCATTCTCGTTATTATTAAACGGCAAAATTATGTGTCCTTGGCCCTAACCTTGTTTCTTCTCCGTCAGTCTTTATACAAATCCCGTATTATTGCCACCCATTGCTTCTATCACCTCCCAGTAGACATTCTGCAGAAACAAGTAAAATCAGTTTAATTTGACCTCTTATTCACAGGCCTTTCTGCCATTGCATCGCTAACTTCCAGCGGAGACCAAATGCTGAACATTGAATTGACGGACTGGAACGATCAAGTCAGGACCGCTAATTACCAATACTTTCGAATAGACGATCAAGTCAATCAGTATCGTTTACACGTTGCAGATTACAGTGGGACCGCTGGTTAGTGAGCTTCACATTGTCAAAAATGCTATGTATATATATTTATTGTACTAGCATTTTAAAGGGGGAAATTTTCAGGTGACTCTCTAAGCTACCATAACAATATGATGTTCTCAACCAAGGATCGGGACAACGACCAAGATCGTACAAACTGCGCCAATCGGTACCAGAGCGGCTGGTGGTTCAAAAACTGTCAACAAGTAAGATACTGCCCATAGGCATGGAAATATGTCGCTTTATTAACACCATCAACTCAAATTTTGGAGACGCCCGACACTTGAGGCGCTACTTTCTCCATTACAAAAGCTTGGTCGGCCAGAAGCAACTGATGCTAGCGCTTCGACCTGCATTCTGAAAAGAAAATTTTGTCCCCAACGTACATGTGTTTACCCAGAAGGGCATTATCAACGAGCCCAGGCCTCGCCGTACATGGTAAAAGGGCTGCCAATTTTATCTCTTTCAGCATCCACCAACAGCCTTATTATGGATCCCTGTTATTGTGCCTCGAAGCTAGGAACAATTTCACCTTATACGTAGAGAGAGCTCTTGTCATTTCCGACCCACGCGCTTCCAGAAATATTTCTACGGCCTTCAATATTTTACGTCATATCACAACAATATTGAACAATTCCCAGTACTGCAATCCCATCAGCTGGGAGAATCTATTTCGTATTTCAGCACCGCGTATGTGTGCATGTGTATCCTTTTACAAGGCCTCTGGGGTCATGAAAAGTGCTGAAAGCGTGAGGCAGAGATACCAAAATACACGGCCATATTTACTTGATATGTCCCGTGTAAACTGAGGTCATGTATCTGGTCCTAGTTCTACTTTTGATGAACGTGTTTCCACAACATTTTTTCGTCTGCTTTCAAAGTTGTAATCTTTTCAACTTCCCTAGCGAAATGGCGGGCAATAGACATACACATACTAGAAAACTAGAATATGCTGATGTCTCAATACGGAAAAAGTTACTGCTAACATGCATCAAGCGTCCAAGGTTCAACCTTCCTTTACCCTATCAAGTCAAAAGTAGTTAAATGCACACTTCCGCTTTGAGCCGTACATCACGCCATGTACTTGTTGTTTATCCGTCCTTTTTTGGTTTTTATAAAATTGCGTTTTGTCCAAATCAGTTTTTTACTTCTCGCTTTCACACGATACATAAAAACACTACTTCAGTTTTTTGTAACTTCCGGAACCATCGTCACTGTCACCGTTCAGTATGCACGCGCTCTCACCCCACATGCATGAATACGGCATAGGCTTGAGATGATGATATATGTAAGCAAAAATTTCCTCTAACTTGAATCACCACCAGATTGCTCTTGTTTTAAATGCTTGTTGTTATATTGCGGAGGTCTTTTTGTGATTGCGAAAGTTTTACGTATATTTGGATTCAGTGACGTTTGAACAAGAACCCATGATACCAATCCGCAATGTCTACAAGCAGTTGCCGTAAATGATAATCATTGGTTTTTTACGACACTAATGGACTATATGTTTTAACATGTAAGTCACTTAAATGCGAAAAATGTTGGACAAGCAAAATTACGCTCCTTTCCTGCCTCACACAGTTTTGTACGGGGAGAAATGAGGCGAAATCCACCTTTCACCAATAATTCAGGCCTTGTTCCCTTTCTTTGTCCGTAACAAGGCCAAAGATGCCCTTTTGGGGATTTCGACTGATGTATATACGACTTTGAACAATGCCACGACTCAAGTCAGAAAAATTTATTCTCCTTTTTTCCATTTCCGATCCTTATACACATCCTCCACTGATGCATTTTAAGCGTTTGAAGTTCAATTTCTCATAAGCATGAATCAATCAACGCTCTTTCCGTATTATTTCATGTATTGGGGAAGCTTTTAGGGAGGCTTCAGCTAGCTTATACCTTGAGAAACTTCTCGAGGTCGATTCAATGATTTGTAATAGCAGCTGAAGAAAAAATGCACCAAAAGTTTCCCTTCATTCAAGCACCTTGAAAAGAAATGCGGGCTTGTCTTTGAGATGCCACTGTCAGCATTCCTAAAGCCGCACATCATGTCATGTCTCCTGAAACGTTATTTCATTTTTATTATCCTTCTTCTCATTTCGAACAAATCGCAAGTTTCATCCACCATAAAGATTACCTGGCTGGTGAAGAGGGTATCTTTCTTTTCTGTAGGACACTTCCACTGACTCGGTTTTTGCCGCCCTAACAATTTCTTTCTTCCTGTATTGCTTTTCAAAAGAGCTGTCGTTCGTTCTTGTAGTTCAAGTTTTTGTTCAACATAACCTTCAACTCGATTCCGCCAAAACTTTTCTCAAGATTTATTTCCACCCGCTCAACCAATTTAACACTATGCCATTTTCCATCCAAACCTTTAAAACTTTACCACAACCAAATCACAATTCGAGCAGACGAATTTGGGTTCTTGGTGGCGGCATTGTCAAGGTTCAAGCTCCACATTTCCTGACTGTTTTTATTTCTTGTCATACACATGGTTATTTGTGATTTTCACTTTCACCGTCCAATGTTCAAACGTTTGTTTCAATGTAATACATACAACATAACAAAGGATTGACAATATATCTTAAGTAGCCTTCGCCGCTGGTTGGCTGAAACTTTTCCCATTCGCCACGCTCTGTACCTCTGAAGGTTACATGTGTGAAAGAAATGTGCGTTTCTTGGCTTTGCGCAGCCTTCGCGCCCTTCGGACTTGAAATAAGGTCGACAATGGTGGCGCTAAATTTTGCTGGATCAGAAACACTTTTTTTTCAAATGCCCACCCTAAACACCTGACGCACTAGACGCACACTTTTAGAAAAGAAATTTCATTTGATTACACGAGAGCGCACAAAGTTATTTGTCCCCTTAAACCCGCGGCCGATAAGACTCGGGCTCCTTATAAACAATTCTACTTGAAACCCAGGACATCTCCATACATATAAATTCGTGGCTGTCTTTTCGAATTTTCTTGTCACTTTAGAACCTTATCAACTTATACTGTTTTGCTGAAATTCTCCTCCACGTACAGTCATGCTGGATCGTACACACGCCTTTTTCCGAGTGACCTACAAATTTACGTGTATGCGTAAAACTTGAAAATTGACCTTGCTTTCTCTACAAAGTTTTCGCGATCGAGGTGGCACTTGCCCTGCATTACAAATCAGGTTTCTTCGTACTTTCAACCACCTCCACTTTTCCCTTCTACTTTTTCATTTGGTTTATATACGCGCCTGTGGACTACGTACAAAACCGTATACGTACCTGATTTCAACCTTATTGCCTCCGAGGTATTTCAGACCCGACACGTACAACTGGACAACTTTTGCTCCAACCACTACTGCTACTACATTTTACCTTTTAATACGTACATTTCCAAATTCGGTTGCTGCTACTGATTGCGGCATTTTGTTTTGAAGACCTCAAAAGTACTGGTTTTGAACCAACATGCTTGTTGTGTGGCCTGAATGGCTTTTTTCCAGATCCGTCCTTGAATTCCCTTGCTCTGTTTCCAGCTCTGTCTCTCTTTGGCCCAAAGGCCAAGACAACATGTTCCTGTGTGAAAGCTTCACACTACCAAAACTACAATCTTTCCTTGTTGCCGTGTTGCCAAACCGGATGCTGTCACTGTAATTTACTACTTGTTTTCACTTCCTGCATTCTGGGAACAAGTATGGCTGTCGGCCATATTTAGCTCTTCACTCAACACAACCCTCTGTTATTTTTCCGTGTCCACAAATTGACAATGCCCAAACTTTTCGTCAACAACAAGAAAGAAAGTTGTCGAAATCAAACACCAATCATTGGGATACCCCAAGGAACTCTTTCGCTCTCTCTCTTCAAGCTTCCCAAGGCTATTTCGTGCAATACAGATACAAATAGAACCGCGCCATTTTTGCTATTCCCGCAGTAAACGTCGCATTTCGACAATTTATCTAACGCACCGTACGCGACTCTTGAGAAGGAAGCTCAGCTTCTGAATTGGAATCGTTTCGTACCGAAGTCACGATTGGGGTGTATTCCCCCCCCATTTCCCGCAACAAAAGCCAACCCTGCCGTAACTTTCCCTCAGGGCTACTAACGCAGCAAATACACACGCAGACATCATGGTCATGACGTTTAGCCAATTTCCCAATTCATCCGGTTCCTTCATTCTATCGTAAAACATCGACTTGAAAGCCAATTTGACACCACGTGTGCATGCTTTCATCTAAATGCCTTCTTGGCCCCACAAGACATTCCTGCTCGTACTTCAAATTCCGAGAAGAAATTGCAAGGGTCGTCTCACGAATCTGATCCTGATGATTCATAAAAATATAAATTGAAACTGATTGTCCTGACAACAGTTTTTCTATCTAACCACAATGCCAGCTAATTCCTTAAAGGTACTGGTGAGAAACAAAAAAAACAAATTAAGAACTGTCGTGGTGTCTTGTTCTGGATCTTTCCTCACCATTCAAGGCAATAATCGATCCGGGAATTTTGCTTATTTCAGGCGAACCTCAATGGCCACTTCAGTCTTCCAGCCAAGAATGGACAAGAACCATACGGAAACGGCATATCGTGGCCATCGTGGCAGGGCCACCACAAGTCTTTGAAGAAAGTTGTCATGAGGATTCGTCCGCGGTATTGAATAAAAGTTTCGACACTGTCAATGAAGTTTGTAATTATGGCAGATAATGTACTTGCTTTAGGCAAAGATGAATTCTAAATGTTGTTCCTGAAAAATTTGATGGATAATTCTGCTGTCAAAAATTCATTCAACAAATACATAAGTGTACTCTTCCATGAAATGATGTATGAAAAGTACCATTGGCTAAACCTACCACAAAATGATTGATGACCTTGCCACTACAATGATTAAATTATGTAATATTGTTGCGACGAATTCTAGAGTCATAGTCATTCATATTTCCATAAATTGCAACACCCCCTGTCAACTATGGATGATGTTTCCCATCAGAATCATTTATTGCGCATAAAGTATATCGTGCCATCATTGAGTACCTCATGCTTGAAATTTGAAGCATTGTGTCACCTTCTGCTCTATTGTTATCAGCTTAGAATTTAGTGTCTGGCGTCTAAAATTACTCATCAGATAATCATGCAGTTAGTGTATGTGTGTGTGGGATTTTGCACGCAATAATTTCCCACTCGTGGATCACACATCGTACATCAAAAAGGTGTCCTAGAACAATACTGGAATGGAACTCGACATTACTCATATACTCAAGCTTTATTATCACATTCAAGTTATAACTTCGTTATCAATCATGTAGATGATAATAGATGTAGTATGTATTGCCGGTCAGCAAACCGAAATATATTGTGTTGTGCACTATATAGACGATTCTTACTTACCATTATCAATACGAATACCATGTCATAAAACAATAACAATACCTGTGTAAACTGTAATTACTATAACTTTGTAACATCTATTGTATATTTACAGCAAGCCATAGCCTCATTGAGCATAATGCCATCTCTCTTGCGGAAACGGATTACAATATCGATATCATGTCATCTATTGTAGCTCTAACACGGAATACAAGTAACCCGTGAAACATTTAACGCCTACTTTCATCACGCAACCGACTTCTGGACTTGATGGCATACACTAACCTGCATTTTGCGATCAAATGCTTGTAAAGTTAAGCACACTTCAGACTTGAAAGCTATTCAATGGTATTTTTCCCATTCCGTATCTGATACATCACCTTGACTAATAATAACTGACCAGCCAAACTATTGATTCGTGTAACTAACAAAGTACATGACAAAGCTAACTGTATTTGGCAGAAATGAATTTGGAGTTTACATGTATAAAATATGTCACCGACATGTACCATTAACTTTGTCGCTTGTATTGCAGCTCAAACTTTACCGATTCGGATCCGTAGCGGAGGATACATTCAACAAATCTCGAGGGTGAAGAACTTGATAACGTTTGTTTTTAGTAGCTTATAAAAATTACGAGCTGCATACGCATACATGATGTGAGCAAAATATTATCAAGAACTGCATTAGGATCAGCTAAAACGCTAGAACTAATCCAAGTGTGGTACTTCAGTCACGTTTCTCACCTTTGAGGACAAGTTTAGTCTCTAAAAGGATAATTACGAAGCATGGCTTCCACTATGCTCTCGACTGATCTAATTTCACGTAGCCACTACTGAAGGCCTTTCGTAGTTCATCAACCTTCTCCCGACAAGATACCTACAAAACAAAAAAACATGTTACACATTAAGATTCAAGATATCTATTCTTGGGAGTAAAAATATTAATCAGCTTACTTGTCATTTCGTATCTTATTATACAGATTTTTGAAATGCTGTATTTGTAGAGATACAGCCACGATGATGAAGGTTAATATCAGTAAACAAGGATATATTCTTCTGTCCACCACATTTTGGGTTTCTAGACTTGGTACTACAAAATCGAAAATCGAGTTACGTCAGAAGTCAAACTAAAAATGCGCATAATCAAAGCTCAAAAACTCACCAAACAAAGGTACAATAGAGTGACTTATCACATAGGGGACTGCCAATGCCAAACCCAAGCGCTCAATAATCGGAGCAGCTAAAGATCTAATGATCAGGTTCAAGTTAATATTTGTCACGCCATCCATATACACCTGTAATCAAACGAAACTATCAATCCACACTTATGTTGCGAGACATATAAAATTTTGACAAAACTCACTCTTTCTAAGACTCGGCGTAGCCAGAAGTTTTGTGGTCCCATCATGGCCGCCGCACAGGCAATTTTGACATAAAGTGTTCCCATCACCCAATTCTCTCCGAATACATAAATAGGCGATTGATTCAGTGGCACTCTCAAAGGAGATATTAATACTAATTCAAATAATAATCCCGCCATGTAAGGAATCACTCCAATCAGCAGGAAAACGGCTACGCTAGCTTTGAATGCCTATGGTAACAAAAAATTCGTTAGCACTTCATGCACATCCATGCAGTTCATTCAATGACCATCGATGCCTTACCATTATGCTCCACTTTTTTATCGTACCCCACACAGCGGTCCAGCCTTTGGGCAACCATGTGGCTAACAGCTGAGATCCTCTAACAAGCATCCAAGTTACGTAAAGCCCCGTAGCAGAAGTGTACAGATCATGAACAGGTTCTCCGGAAGTTGACAACCAATAGCGCATAATGAATCGTCCCACGGAAACTGCAAAAGGTTTTTCATTTAGAAAATACTGACAAACAATTTCATGTCGCATTCACGTTTTGTATTCATCCTACCTGGCACCAGAAGAGCAAATATACTCAAAACTGTGAGTGTTGCCATCATAGCTGCGATCAACGCAGCAACCTGTAATTAGCAACGGACCATTCAAGTGCACCCATTCATTTCAATCCACAGGCCACAGGTGGTCTAATGCAGTTGTCCTTACCTTCAAAGGGAAATAGCTAGGGCGTTTATACGGATGAAATTCAGTTGGTCCGTCTCTAAGCAATAGTGCTTGATGTGCAGCTCCAAGGCCACCGCCGATAACAAAACCGAGTCCACCTGGAGCAGCAGCTTCATTTTCCGCTCTATGAACAGCCACCGGAACAACGTCTGCTATTGGAGCTGGAACGGCGGGAGCTTGGACAGCTTCAACTCTGTTCTCGTTATCACCTGGATTCGCATCAACAATTTGATCGTCATCCGTATCATCGTCCCGTGGCACCACGTTCGGCCCTTCTATCGCCTGCACACCGACATTTCTCTGTTCTCCTGGTGGAACTTGATTGTCCTGAAATTACCCACCAATCTAGCGTTATGCTCTTTTGACTTCATATCCATTAAGTAGCAGAACAAACCGTTACCTGGTTCCGATTCTCATTCAACGCAACGTCCCCGAGCAGATACGACCTAATATCCAACACCTTGCTCATGGCCACACACCAAACCCGGATAAATCCCTTCAGCCAATCCCTCGAATGTCCTTGTTCCAACAAAGCAGGCATCATAACTTGTAGGAGTATCAGTTCGAAAGTAAGTTCATGCGTTTGTTCCCTAGAAATAACACCAGGCTCATTAGCTCATGACAACTAACATATTCGATTCGTACTCTACCCTTTCAACTCACGTCGTGAAAGCAAAGGTAAATGGCAAGAAATTCGGTATCAGCCTCTTGATCAATCTGATTGGAACCCAAACCATCAATAAGATTGTAGTACCGAAAATAATAATGGAGAATGAAAATCTTCGGATATGCCTCAGAATTGGCAAATGGATCATCTAAAATACACAAAACATTTCATCATCCCTATTCTCATCCTCTCAAAGCTTGAAAACTGCTCATCCGTCATGAAATTCTCTGCATACCTCCTGAATTGGGTTGAAGTCCGGGTCGTTCAGGTTCCTCAAAAACCACAATACGCCTGGTCTTACAACTTCCCGAAGTAGTAGTACAAACGATGCGAAGTAGAATACGAACACCATCCCGAATAGCCAATGGACAAACATGCTTGTTCCGGGAGCTTTTGTGAAATTTTCCTCCCGATCCTGAAAAGTCATCAAACATTTCATTATCATTATATGCTTCCTTTAACAAAATTCGACCCCACGTAAAGTCAGGAAATATTCCCGCATTTTTCAGGATGTCAACGACTAATAATCTACTTATGAACACACACATTTGGATGCAATTTACAAGCGTTCAGCATTACATTAGACGGTCCTGACTAGAACGTTTTTAGATGCAAGTCAAAAATGTAACCATCAGCATCCTCCCATCGGCCCATGAAACAAAACAGTAGTTTATCAGCAACTTTATCGAGTCATGTTATACCCTCCAGAATTTTTTACATCCATAAATTAAAAGCCTATTCAAAATCTCCTCTGTAGTTCCAAAGCTCTTTCCATGCGTGCTGAAACACAGAAGCTGACCACTTAATAATCCATCGCTTCAGGTATTTGTTTCCCACCAATTTCGGCCTTCATTCATTCACACTACTGTACTTGACCGCCCACTTGTCATCCAGTTTAACAAAAAATTTAACTCGTATATAAATATCAAGTCACGACAGCCTGATCCTTCATTCACTTCCTAAACTTTGTGAGTTAAATATTTTGTCCTAATAGTCCAATTTTAAAATTTATTTAACGAAGTGATTGTCGCGGATCTTCCATCATGCGTGCTGTTATCATTTTGATTGCCTGCATTGTCGTCCTGGCGGTAAGTTTCTTACAAAGTTCGGATCTTCGGAATTTCAGTTTATAGTGATATTTGTGATCGATTGCTAAAAATGTCTTTCGAATATGAATTTCAGACTTTCGACCGCGCTGACGCCCGAATGCCTGACATGCCGTGCAAGGAAATGTTGAGCATTTTGACCAAGAAGCAACTGGGAGGTATCGCAGTTTGTCAGAAGAAACTCAACCTTAAGGGAAAAGACAAGTCTAAGAAGCTCATGGTAAGCTAATCCCTAATTTCAATTTCAACATTTTTTTCACCTCTGCGAACGAATTTCAACTTTGCGGTTAGTTCAGGATTCAAAAGGGTATTTTTCTCTAAATTTCAGTGCGTTTTCAAATGCATCCTCATGGGCGAAGGACTGGTAAGTTAGATTCTTGAATTGACTTTGAAACCAAACAGAAAAACCCAATTTTCACATTCCCACAGCTCGATCAAGATGGAAAAATGTCCGAAGTTGGGTTCAAGAAGTACATCACAGAAGAAGGACCATCCAACCTGGAAGAAATTCTTCAGAACAGCTTGGGAAAGTGCCGAGACCAGTTTGGTAATTTAGAACTCGTATTCATCCGTCTTGAAATTATGAATACGCCACAAACATTCTTCGTTTTGATTGCAGGTGATGCTGTCGAAGGTGATGACACCAAGGACCCTTACTGCAAGACATACGACCCTCTCATCAAGTGTTTCATGTCTGTACTTCCTAACGTAAGTATTGTCACTTCATTTACGCCATATGACATGCCAGAATTGGCCTTACAAAATATTTTCTAACCCGATGATTCAACCGATCTACAGCTTTGTCCCAAGTAACTTCCCTGCACCCAGGATTCGGCTCGATCACGTAAAATCTTGACTATGAATTTTACCCTGTTCAACCTATTTGACGCGGCTTCAATTTTTGCCTAGTGTGCTCTAACTTTAGTATCCCATTGTATTTAATTTTCTACTGTGATAACTGCAAAATGCATGCATTGTGCTACCAATCTGAATCATTTTGCTTGAGCACCGGAATGAAGTTCAATAAAACTTAGCATTGTTTTCGACGCAAAGGCCGTTTTGACCTGTATCCTTTTCATCTGATAAGAATTTGAAGGATATAAGCTAATGATACAAGAATGCTGTTTTTATATCAACTTTCAAGACCAAAGAATAAGATTTTGTCAGAGTCAGTCAAAATCGTAAACGTATTTTCCTGGAGCTTCTTCAAGTCATCTACCGGAGCAAAACGTAAACAGCTTTCTGCACCACTACATATACAGTATATGCATACGTGCAACTGTGCAACCCTCTCTCAAACGCTATCTAAAAGCCGGTCCAACCGGCGGGGAATTCAAAATTCTTAAATTTTCTCGCGGTCTCTCGAGTTGAACGGATGTCAAAACACTACATTGGGATAAAAATATAAACAAACTGAGCTCGTAGTACTAAATTCCATCTAAAACGTACGATTCGGTGATATACGCTGCAAGATGAATTCTAACAACCAAGCTGCAAAAGTGAGTTACTGTAAACTTGTATAGTTGACCAATATTCATTCATCTGATCTATTTATGCGAAAGGACGCAGTTTTACTGAACGGAAGAATTATGTTTGTTTTCAGGTGAGCGAGATATTCACAGCAGCCGGGTCTGCGTTTACGAAACTGGGAGAATTAACAATGGAACTACATCCATCTAACGAGAACATGACTGGGTAAGTATATCATTTAGAGTGCATGCAGAAAGCTGCACTTGTTCAGTTTATTTGATGTTCAGAAGTGTAACGCATCTATCTATCCGGGCCTCTAACTAATTTAAACTTGTCAAAAGAACTGGAATTTCATCAGTTTTTCTCGATTTGGTAGGGCAAAATGGACCGACGAGGAAATAGATATGTTGCACTCCTGCATCTCTCGGTTTGGTCAAGACCTGAACAAAATTTCTGATCGAATCAAGTCTAGAACTACGTAAGGATCGAGCTAACTAACTCCGAATTTGATGGTTGACCAGTACTGTAAATATGAGAATCTAATATAATTTTTCAATATTCAGGTCCCAGATGCGATCTGCGTTGAAGAAACAAGAGGACGATTCTAAACCAAATGCCAAACCTGTCAATTCCGTCTCCTTGAAAAAAGACCCTACACTAAACATGTTAAATGCGTCAGATGGTGAAGGTGAACCCTTGTCAAGGCTAGAAATTGGGCATACGGAAACCGTAACATCGTAAAGTGCACCGTTGCTATTTGTGTGTGTGTTTGTGCGTGCATATTGGCCAATTGTAAATCTTTATATTTGAAAGCGTGAATATTGTCGAAACGAATTTTTGTCATTTGTAAAACATTGGGGCTAGCAAACGAGTAGGAGTGGTACAAAACATTCTCGCGATTCTGAGAGAGGTGAGATGTAATGGCTAGATGCAGCCTTAATTTTACGAAATAAAACCATGTCAAACCAACAAAAAAAATCGTACGTACCTTCAATGTAGCGTTGAATAGGTTCAGAGAACAAATATCTAGCCACCAGCCGCATAGAAGGGGGAAGATGCCAATTTCCACGACTGACAGAAGACACACTTTGACCACCACGTAACACGATCCCAGAATCTTTTTTGATCTGCAATGACAAAAAAAATTAACGCGGGATTTCATGTAGAATAATCAGTTTCAATTAGTTCTTACGTACCTGCGGAATCCTAGTAAATTTGTGATGAAGTGCATTATCACTAGTCCCAGTCCAACTACAATATAGCCGCATAATGTAGTCAGGACACTTTCGAAATGGGCTACTTTTGTTACGTATTGTAAATTTAAGCCAGCCAAGGTAAAATGTCCAATGTGGTACGGACAGAACTCTGAAAGATACATCCAGCATTTTGAAGATTTATCCACAACCTTGGAAAGTTTTGTGAGTAGAACCTTGCGCTGTTTGCTTACCAAATACCAAAATGAACAAGGTATTCAAGGATACCACCCAGAACACATGCTCCAAAAATATCAATGATCCGTCAAGTCCCAACAATCTCTCCCAAGTTAACTCTTCCGCTGCCCGATCCCATTCGATTGGATTCCAATTGCCGCCTTCATCGTTATTATTTGCAACTGGTTGCCTCTGAGCATTGTTATTTACTGGCCTATCTTCAACAACTGGACCAAGACCTCCAGCATTGGCAGCATCATCTTCTTGGTCCATAAGGTTCAACTCCTCGTTGATATTATCTTCGCCAGCATCATCCACCCGTTGTTCTACGACTTCCTGTTATGAGAAAAACAACGGTAATGAATACCATTTTGCAAATGTTCCTGGGTTCGCATGACTCGGTCTTACTTCTTGGGGCATATCCAGCCATTCTGGTCCACCACCATGGGCTATATGCTCGCGTAGCCAAACTAAACTAATGAAGACGCAAAGCGTCGACATAACAATGATGCACCCATGAAATATATCCGAAAGAATATTTTCCCTGCAAAAAAGTAATTGATTGTCAATTGGAAGATTTACGGCCAATCTTTATGGCATGTGGCACTAACCTAGACAAGAGATCCAAAGGCAGAGCAAATATGGAATTTACAGATCCGGTGAACAAGCTCCTGTGTATTCGACAAGCTGACAGAGGTACGATACCCAACCAAGCAATCGCAACAACCGTGTAGTGCACCCAGAACCTCACAACTCTGACTACACTTGATATCATTCCACTGATTACGTCTTTTAAAGGAAGTCTTTTTGGCATGTCCGGCGCATAAACTGCAACAACACAGAAAAAGTTTACCATTGCCATTGCACTTTAGGTCATCAGTTACAGAATAAATTATCTCGTAATCCACCGTTTCAACCCGGCACTTACTAGGAGTGAAAGAAAACCGGTGATTGCATAATTCGCAGTATTCTTTCCGACTGTATCGAAGCCATTGCACCAGACAATCTTGATGGATGTACTTGATACTTCCCGTACAAACGCAAGGATAGAATAATGGCCTTTCAGTACTGCCTTCCGATCGGCAGACTCGACAAATGTCTGAAAATGATATAAAAAACATTACTGTATCCTTATGACAGCTAGAACATTCCAATTGCAGCCCATGTTTTGTCACCTTGCTGTGCGTCATCCATGGCGATTGGCGTTCATCCAACCCGATGTTCTATTGTTCAACACTTCTCAGAACAGTCTCATAGTTTACCTGAAAAACCCATTAACAATTTAATGCAAAATTCATGCATTCGATTCCCAAACAAGTTAGAATTCTCTTACGTCTTTGCTTGTCCCCCAAGTTTCAAATAGTTCCGTTATGAAGCTATCACTTTGACTAGGGAGCCGCCAAATGACTTCTAAAACTTCAATGCAAGGATCCTCGCAATGGTTTTGTACTTTCAGGAAAAGAAGTCACATACGTTTTTCTAGTACGTTTTGTTTTGGCGGAATTCGAATGTAGTAAGGCAAACACGGTAATTTTTTATGATGATTTTATCACTTTTACTTCTAGAACTTCAAGATTCGGAACGGAAGAGCACTTCACTTTTAAATTTACTCAATTACCGACGATAAATGGGTGGAAGTCTGTTCATGTCACATGCTGTTCTGCCAACGGTGCCAACATCAAAAACAATTTACCCTGGCATTTTGAAACCTTTGATGTTACGTAGTTTGAATGACTGCAGTAAATATTCAAAGAAACCACTTATTCCGTTTCTGTGTCTCAACGAACTGGAGCGGTATAAATAAATGGGTTTACGTTTCAATGAGAATTTGCACTTCAAAAGCAGCCTTAATCTCTTCTGCAATCAATCAAGTCTGGTTCACCAGATTTTTTGAATATCTTGACGACTTACAAAAGCAAACCAATGTTTTGATGTGCAAGAAAGGGACCATCCAAATGTTATGAGGAAGTCATGCTGAATACACTGTGCAACTCGATGGTTTTTCCTGCAGATGATTTGTGGACGAGGGTGAATTTGATATGAAGTTCTAACCGCGAGATTTCAAATCTAAAAGCTTAAAGCCCCAAAGACGATGTCTCGGGAGTCTCGATCTCGATACTAATATACTTACCGCTACTTCACATGACACATTATAGTTTTCATAAATCTACAAACTTCTGCTAAAGCACATGCTATCAAAGTCGATTCGCAATAATCTGAAACATCTTCGTGGAGTTTAAGGAACGCCTTTCTGGGATGTTTCGATTTTAAACATTCTAAGACTAATTTTGTAATCCATCAGGTAGAGGTAATTCTTGAACCACTTGACGGTTTTATTTTGTTTTTTTTCTACGACGCGTTACTAATTCTTTTGTGCAATTCAGGTCTCCGAAATGCTACAACTCTTGGAGTCTTTGGGCACCCAAGGGCTGCACAAAGGCAAAATTTGGTCCGTCACGTGGAACCCCGTAAATGGAATGGAACTTGCATCCTGTGGCGAAGACAAGGGAATTGTCACGTGGTACAGCTCCAATCCAGTATTCCGAAAAGCAACAGCACAATCGGAAAAGTCAGGTGACGTCCAGCGAACTGAACTGACAACTGAAACGGGTGCTCGTTTCGAATTCGAAGAAAGTCTTCCGTGGGTCGCAGCGACGAGGTTTGCTGAAGAACACCATTCTCGCACGGTCAGAGAAGTAGCATGGTCTCCATGCGGTCGTCTGGTTGCAGCTGCTAGCTTCGATGCTACAATCTCTATTTGGGAGCGGAAGAAGGGATCTCTGACAGACTTTGAATTACTTACTACAGTGGAAGGTCATGAGAACGAAGTCAAGAGTGTAGCTTGGTCGCCATCCGGAGATTTTTTCGCCAGTTGCAGTCGTGACAAGAATGTCAACGTCTGGTCCATTTCTGCAGAGCAAGGCTATGAAGTGGAATGTGAAAGTGTCCTCAGCGCCCACTCTCAAGATGTGAAACGCATCTGCTGGCACCCTACAGAAGACATCCTGGTTTCAGCAAGTTATGATGACACCATCAAACTGTACAAGCACGATCCTAACGATGGTGACTGGGTCTGTACTTCTACGCTGGAAGGTCATGAATCGACAGTCTGGTCAGTAGACTTTGACGCCACTGGCGAACGCCTGGTATCCGTTTCAGATGACCGAACGATCAAAATATGGGGGAAAATACATGGGTCTAAAGATTCTTGGTCTTGCTTGTCTACTGTGCAAGGCTACCATGACCGGCCAATCTACGATGTTTCTTGGAACAAATTCAATGGACTCATCGCGACAGCTTGCGGTGATAATCATGTCAGAATCTTCAGAGAGAATCCTGCTACTGGAGATGCCGACAAATATACTTTCGACATGGTCTGCAAAGTCCAGGGTCATACCAACGATGTCAACTGTGTTAACTGGAACCCTCATTCGCCTACCATCCTTGCATCATGTTGTGATGATAGTACTATCAAGCTATGGAGGTGGGAAGAAGTCTAGTTTGACCTTTCAGTTTACTGCTAGAGCTTTACAGGACAAGTACGATTACAATTTTTTTCTGGTATGAGCAAATTTTTACTCAAGAATACAACTTTCATATAACGTTGTAGGACCACTTGAACAACGTCTCTGTATTTTTTGATTTTTCCTTTTGAATAAATAATGTTATTAACCTTAATAACTGAAAGCGTATCATTATCAAGCAACTTTATATATGTAGGGGGATATAATGCTAAGACGCTTGGAGGTGCAGTAACTAGAAGACCACACAAAACGTAAAACTGTTCGAAAAAGTTATTCACTAAATTAATTATAGTTATAGTTGTGAGAACAGGAGTTGCGAAGTATTGGTATAGGTTTAACGCAAGCTGTATTATACCCTTATCGGCAGGTGGCGCTGCATACACAGTTTCCGAACACCGCCCTCAACGTTTTATTTCCAACCAAAGGAGCCTGAAATTACCTCTGACATTAAATATTTTCAGTACATAAAGGGTTTTATTGGTAACATAAACTGTTCCAACTACTTCTTGCTTCAGCACACCTGACCAATTGATGTCCACCATTTCTTGTCATTACAAAACCTCCATAGAAGGAGTGACGTGTGAAGCTGGACAAATTCTTCTAGGTTCTTTCAAGCCACGAAGAAAAGCAATGGACGATAGTTTTGATGAAGAACCTTTCATTCCGGTACCTCTCCGGATTGATGGATGTTTGTTTAACCTCTCTCAGACACTTCACAGCCACAACTTCATGATGTTTCCGAAAACAAAGTGATTGCTGTTCGGCATTATTCTTTTATTTATAAACTGTCAAACGTATTAATCCAGCATCAAATCATGGAAAGGTGGAGATGTTGTGCAAGTTTGCGTTATCAAGATTGATATTCACAGGAACAGGATTTCTCCATGATAACTTGTTTTTGTAAGCTTCTGAAAACACTTTTTCATCTGCCCCCACTCACATTTTTATTGAATTTCGAACATGATCCCTCAGGTTGACGTAACACAGAGGCACATTAGTCGAATTAGATTATTGCAGGATCAGCTTCAGATTCCTACATCAATCAATACAAAAAGCAACGCTTGAGCATGAAGACATGTTTTCAATCATCATAACTATCATACGATGACCACATCATTCTACAGTCAGTTTCAAAAGCTCATCTGCTACACCAACTTTTCCCGCTGAAACAACAAAATGGAGATCAGAATGCAGTAGCCACGAGAAATGACCCCAACTTTACATCATGTGCAGGTAATGCCTTGGTTCTCACACAGAATGATTGATTGAAAAGCATTTCTCCATTCAACTCACGTTCTTTTAATCCTTCCTGAGGTTTCTGAAGGAATCACTTTCGGTCTAACATCTCGCAGTTAAACCACAACGGGCCCTCAAGCTTTAATATAAATTTCGTCAAGAAAACTGAGGAAACAATGACACTTTTGCGTTTCAACTCCAGCCCGGCACGCTTGGCAGACCGGACAGGTGGCGTTGCCAACTTTTCCACGAAATACTTCAGCTGCTGTTTGGTCCTGCCAATGCCAAATACTATCACTTCAATTGTCTACTGCCCAACTGTCTATAGGAACTAACAAGATGTGTCAATAACAATCTGAAGCCCTTCCTCTGACTTGAGTAATCTCTCGAAACAATCAAACCATTCTACAAGCCCTGGCCCGGCACGTGGTCCCTGCGCGGGTTTCCATGTAACACATTTGTGCGATAAATTTAGCTTCTTCATCCATCCGTCCTTTCTTTTTCTAATGGTGAAGTCGTCTAGGCCATTTTCGAAAATGTTGTGACTTGTTCCCTATGGGTACGATATAGAGCTGTCAAAAAACAGTTGA
>JAQGBJ010001952.1:0-19372 GCA_034698345.1 Sphaeridia pumilis
TAACCAACCCGATACATAAGCATTGAGTTGCGAACCATTTTTATTCCTTGTGTAATTTAGCCATAAAATTGAAAGCAGCCGCCCAATCTGCTTGACTTATGATAATCTACAACTCTATATTTTTATATAGAATCGATCCAGAAGGAATAGCCATGAACTTGGACATTTATTGTAATAACTGAATAATAGAAAGTATGGCTTATGAACATAAAAAGTCAGTCAGCCTAATGAAAAATATAGGCTTTCAAAAATATTATAATTATACAAATATTTCAAAAAAAAATCGATTGATTTGACATGGTCTTTGGAATCAAGTTTTGCTGGAGAAAGCATGAGCGGCTTTTAATTTAGAACCTCCCGGAAACTACGTTGTTGGGCACGTGCTCCAGGTCGGAGGCAACTTTTGCAAAACGTTTCTCAAGGGGAAAGATGCGTGGGACCAGTTTTTCAATTGAGGTTCTTTGGTACTCAGCAAGTAAAATATATTTTGCAACGGACATTGTAGCTTTCAGTCTTGGACGTAGAATTTGTCCTGGATATGCCCTCTCGATGGATTCAATGTTTTTATACGTCGTTAATGCTTATCGAAAGTTCAAATTCGAGATCTTTGGGGAAGTCGGTAACTGCTAAGAAATATTTGGATCAGTCTTTACCCACCAGAGGGAGTTCAGTTGAGAGCTATAACTCGCGTTAGAAACTAGCGTCTTATATGTATGGCTCTGGCATCTGGCTCATGATAATTAACGACGGAATCTTGAGATGCAGTTCCTTGATGGACAAATGTTCCGTTCGATTAAACACAATTGCAATTCATTTTTTCACCAACTTATCGGTTTCAATTCTCTTACTAGATTTCCGTGACTGAATGAGGGATTAGTTTGAAAATGTTAAAATGCATGGGGTTTAAATGTAAACATTAGTAATTTCAGGTTGATAAGTTGGCAGTTTCTGGGCTTACAAACGTAGTTGGGGTCCTTTTCTAGCGTTTGGGTCATACACGGGGTCAGAGGTCCCAACAGTCATTGGGCGCAAGGCCATGTTCTCGATGGCTCAAAAGCCCATGTTAATTCCCATAAGAGCCAACTTCCCTCACTGCGGCGCCCTGGAAAACAGGGTTAGCGGCCAATATTGGGCCATTTGGCGACTTGCGCCCACGATTGGGTCCTTTAGCTTGGATTTGAGCCAAACTTGAGGTCAAAGGTCACAGCGGTTTTCGAGATTAAGGCCCCCTACATTTTGTCACTTTTCCTGACTTTCGATCGACCGTTCTCCCTCAAAAATCAAAATTTTCAAAAATTCTTTTTCGAGGGCTGAAAGGGACCTAAGGTGCACATTTTGCCCAAGTTTCGTCCAAATTGAAGAAAAAAGTGGGACAGCTTGTTTTTCTTGCTCTGATTATGGGTCTGAGGTATTGCGCTGGCCTGTGCAAACAAAAGGCGCTTTGAAATGGCAAACTACGAGTGGAGCAATTATCAGTATACGAAGATAAGTCGGTGGGAGAACAACTATTCAACCTGTGTTTTGCTATAAGTGGTTTTGAATCTCAGTTCCACACATGCATAGAAATGCTGACGATTTTGTGCAGTTTGATTCTTGTGGCTCTTGCGAGCCTTTACTGGATGAGAAAAGGAAAAATTAAGGGGATTCCAGGTTAGATTCTTGTTGATATTTTGGTCGATAAGTGTTTAAGTAGATTTTTCTCAAGGTAACATTCGAGGCGATGAAGTTGAACCGAAAACAGGTTTACACTAGTTTATATTCAAGTTGTAAAAACCGAAATTCTGGAATAGGAGCAAATTGTAACAAGGAGGTGGGGAGGTCGGAAAAAGTTTTTCAGGCCGATTTTGTGTCAAAAAATTATCTCGAGCGCTAATATCAGTCTGAGGAAATATATTCGTAGCAACTTAAATATATTTTGTCACTAAAAAACACCGCCCATTTGTTTCGAGTCACGTATTTCACTTTTTGGCTTTGATTTTAGAACCACCCGGAAACTACGCTATTGGGCATGTGTTCCAGCTCGGCGGCAATTTTTGTAAAACGTTTCTAAAGTGGAAACAGGACGTGGGACCCGTTTTTCAGTTGAGATTTTTCAACACTAGGCAAGTTGAATACTAGACTATTTTGTAACCGGCTGTTTATATTTTTGTCATAAAAAAGTTGATTTTAGGGTTGTGGTGTTCAATGACAAAGAGAGCATCGCCAAGGTTTGCGCATTGCCCGAGGCTTCTGGACGTGCTCGCAATGGACTTTTTTTGTTGGCTTCAGATATACTTGGTCAGTTGAATCTAAAAGTAACATAATTTAATACTAACAAAAGCTCTGACTGAGAATGGAATCATTGATAAATTACAGGAGAAAGCATTGGCCATGGTGAAGGCCAAAGGTCGGCCGATCTGCGCCAGTTACTCATCAAGTCTCTCAAAACATTCGGAGTCGGCAATCCTGGCACAGAACGCAGATTGCAGGACGAAATTGCAGATGCTTTGAGAAAATGGGAAGAGCTCAACGGCGAACCGTTCGAACTTCAAGGCTGTACAACTAACTACATCTTCAACGCCCTCTGGATTGTGATTGCTAGCGAACGAAAGGATCCTTCAGCAATTGCATACATAGCGTATCACGAGAGCCAGTAAGAAAAAAAGAATCTACTCTACAAGTTTTCAGTTCAAACGGTTGCTGCAATATCAATTTTGATTTAACTTGCATTTCAGATTAGCAAGAATGGACACTTTCGGTCACAAACTTGCTGCGCTTTCTGTTGATTTGGCTGCAATGCTTACTAATGCAGTTGAAGAAAAACGCAAAGGTTTCCAAGTATTGGCGGATACAGCAAAAGAATCTGCAATTGAGCATACAAAAACTTGGGTGAAGAATGAACCACGTGACGCCATTGATATGGTTTTGGACAAAATGGATGAAACAGAGGACGTGGACTCTCCATTTCACAGAAACAGTGAGTAAGCGAATTGGAAAACAATGTTTTTTAAAAAATATTTCAACCAACAGTAATTTATTGCTACAGATATCAAAAACGGTTTTGCACTGGGAGATTTGATAGCCGCCACAATCGACACAGCTTCGAGGACGCTCGAATGGTTAATTTTGTACTTGGCCAAGCATCCTGACGCTGAACGCAAGTTGCATGCCGAAATTGACCGAGTTTTTGGCGATGACATGGAATCATGGCCGAATCTTTCTGATCGAGAAATTATGCCGTACACTCAAGCTTGTATTTTATTTTGGAAACATCGCGAAAGGGTTCGGTCGGACCTTTTGGACTACCTCACAAAGCGCTCCAAGATTTTGAATTCAACGGCGCACTTATTCCAAAGGGAACAATTTTGGTTATGAATTTGTACGGCGTCCATCACGACTCCAAAGTGTGAGACCGACCAGAAGAGTTTCGGCCTGAAAGATTCTTGACGCCAGAGGGCGACAAGATCGATTCGAACGTTAAGAACAACGTTGTGGCATTTGGTCTCGGACGTCGAATTTGCCCAGGATATGCGCTTGCTATGGATTCAATGTTTTTTACGTCGTTAATGCTTATCGAAAGTTTAAATTCGAAGTTGCTGGGAATGTCGATGTCGGTGCTTGTGAAGGAAGATTTGGAGTCACTCTTATCCCCCCAAAGGACATCCAGTTGAGAGCTATTAAACGAGTTGGAAATTAGTATATTTATATGAAGCGAAAAAGCACAACAAAGTTGGAGGGTATAGGAGAAAGTGGCAATATTTCGGAAATTCTTCCTTCATCAGGCCAAAACAGAACTAAAACATTGGAAATTAGAGTCAAAGTTTTCCAGTTATGGTTGACAGGGCAACTAAATTTTTGAATAAAGGATTTTACTGCGGTCATAGTAATGCACGTTTGTCGAGGATAGTGTGCGATGGGCCCACTTTGTGGCCTAGAGGTACTTCGGTGCGGTCGCCGGGTCGGAGTTTCTATAGCTTCGGCCAGCCTCCAATATCAAGAACAAGGGAAAGTAAAACGGATTCCAGAATCAGCCAACAGTCAGACTCAGGGTCACAGCTCCAACCTCTAACGAAGAGCGAAAACTATAATGCCGAAATTTGTGGTCCAGAGGGCGCGATTAAGAGGGCTCGTATCGACCATGACCGTTTCGTCAGCAAAACAATAAGGTGCTCCAGAAACAAGTGAAATCAATAACTTTTCGCTTTGTCCATGTCCACGTGGACTATAAACAACTTTTATGGAAGCCATAAACTTGATTGAAAACTCAAATCAATCATTCAGTCTAGATGAAGGCGTGTTTCTAATCATGTCGAACTCTTTATGGCTCTGTCCGCAAGCTTTTTTCGCAACTGTGCTTTGAAAGTCGCCACCAGCTTATGCCTTCTGGATATTTTTAAACTCTCGCCTTTTGTACTTTTTCAATCGAACCTGGAAATATATTCCTGACAACTGCTAAAACTTTGCCAAGAAATTGTGTCGTCCAATATTCCAATCAACCAGACAGACAAGCAGACTGTATTTTAACCAATGACGAACCCTTGTGTTGAAAACTCATTTTATTACCACCTTTACACCACGTCAAGCTACCAAACAAACACATATGAAATTTATGTTTAACATGGATAACTTTAGGTATCTTTTCGCAATCCTTATGAAAGGAAATCCCAAATGAGGTCAATCCGATTTCGGGTCAGGATTTGCGAAATATCTAAATTGTTGCTGACTACAGCAGAACAATGCTGATGACTTGGTCGACAATGAAATTCCAGTAGTTGAGGTCCGACTCGCGTTCAAAGTTGTAAAAGCTGCCGACTCGAACGCCTTTGGGCGAAATCGCCACAAGTCTCCGATCCAAAGCTCGGAATTTGAGCAACTCCCGCTTCGCCCTCTCGAGTCCTGCGCCGACTCCATACGCGCGGAAGTAGAGCGCCGGGAAGCTGATGATACAAATAATGCTTCCGTAGCACATGACGGCCAGAAAGAGGAAATTGCCACGGAAATCCAAAATAAGTACGGCAGATGAGAAAAAAACGCTGCAAATCAAAGAGGCCAACTTGCCGCTAAAGATGGCGTTCGAGTGGCACGTGTTGAAAACTTTGATGGCGACGACGAGCTCCTCAACTTTCTGCCAGACGTGTTCTACTTCGCTGTTAGAAATGCGCAGTTTGCATCTATAAACAAGAACCAAAGTTGAACCTCAAAATTCAAGTGGAAAAGGGTAGCATTTACCTGTCCAGCAGCTGGTTCATGACGCTCGTCCACGTTTCCAAGAACAACATGTGCGAAATTGGTACATTGCATATCAGACCTATTGCAACAATGAAAGACCAGAAGTCGGCGACTGTCGAAATGGCGACGAGAGCGTAGTAAGTCAATCCAGGGGCCAAAAGACCTTCTTCGAGCGCCCAGGTCACGGCGAAGCGGAATTGAATAACCAACTGTGGGTTCAAGGCGAATACAAAACTCAATGCCGTACCACATGAACACCCGGATGAGACGAAGGTGTACATGAACCATGTGACCATTTTGGATGACTTGACTGTCGATTTGTGCTTGAGAATGAAATTCCACGTCGTTGCAAAGGTCCCTTGTTGGTCAGAAAAGACCGAATATCCGATGAAGCTCGCGCTTGAACAAGTAACAAGCACCATCAAGTACACGGGCAAGAAGAGTGGGTTCCAGAATCGGTCGACGCTCAAGCTCAGGGTCACAGCGCCAGCGATGAACAAAGTGCGGAGCCATATAATGCCGAGCGTTGCAGTCCAGAGGGCGCGCTTGATCGGATTTGTGTTGACGGTGACGACTTGGTCATCAAAGCCAAAAGGTGTTCCAGAAACAAAAGAGAAAAAACGGAGTTGCGTCAGATTGCAGGAAACCGCAGTTTCGAACGACAAGGACATGAACCAGTTCAAAGTCCCAGTTACTGTCCGTCGCAGGTTTCGTTTCAGAGTTCGCAGCATTTTGGAGGCTACGAATGAAGCTTGTTGCAGTTGCAAAATTTTAATTCGAGAACAAAAAGGACTTTTGTCAGAGGAGGCCAAAAGAGAACTGACGGATATCGTCTCAGAGTCGGACTACTTGGTTGCTTACGTGGCGATTGCTCATAGTGTCCATCAGCCACGTTATGTCACGTTAGCAACTGCTTTGAAAGTCACATTGGAAGCCTAAAACTAATCGACCGGTCCGGTCGGAGGCGTCCTTTTAATCATGTCAAAAGCTTTGACGCTGTCCGGCTCTCCTCAAGTTTATTTTGCAAACGAGTTTTCAAAGTCGTAGCCAGCGAATGTTCCACCCATGGCCGTACATATTTGTCTTTTGTATATACTAGATCAAACCACAGAATATTGATTTCAAATATATCCTTGAGCTTCCACATCCACATGTAATCAATATCAATATAACCGAACGCCGAATTGTGTCAACCAATCAGTCCCTGCATTGAAAATTCATACCGAGCCAAGTCCATGATTGACGTCAACGACGCCCATAAAACCTGTCACTTAGCTTGAATTAGAACTTGAAGTTTACCTTGGTGTATAACTTGTTTTCCTCGTTCAAAATCGAAGGTTTTCTGAAAAAGCTGCGTTGAATGGTTTTAGATGGGCTTGTTCAGAGATTTCAATGCGTGTCTGCTGGTTCGCGTTCGCCATTTTGATTTCAGATAGTGACTCGGATGCGATGTGTGGTTGTGAAAGTCCGAACTTGAACAGTCATGTCTATCCAAACTAATAATTGGCCAAACAACCAGCTGAACAAATTGAAAACAGACCATTTCAGCAGTTTCTGACGTCACTCACAAGCATCTGACGACTATCTGTTTATATGCCAATTACAGGTGCAAATCTACCCGTGTGTCAAAATAACCGAAATCGTCGAACTAACAATGAAATCCAGATATATGAGAACCGATTCGCGCTCAAACGTCTGAAACCCTCCAACCCAGACACCGCTGCACGGGACCGATGCGATTCTTCGACGAAGTACTGCTGCTGCGGTCCCAGTCGTTTCCAGTTGGCTCAATAATGCGCTGCAATATGTCATTTCGCGCTTGAGGATTTCAAGGTTTCGGCCGATTGAGAAGCCTCTGGTGTACATGGCAGGATACACTGTGCAAATGACCCAGGTTATGGACGTGGACAGAAGAACGACGGCCAAATTGTCGTTTTCGTAAAGAAGTAATAGAGAGAAACCAGCGATGCTTCCAGCGAGACAGACGAATTTTGCCGCGAAAATTGTGGTCGCCATGCTGGCGTTGAAGTAGCAAAGGCCTGCTCGAAGGTCCATTAGTTGGGACCAGATCGCCTCCAAATTTCCCTCGTTTTTCCAAGTCCTGCACATCAAAACAGAATAGGAATATTTTGTTCGAGAAAGTTAAACTTGTGGTTACATGCGGTCTCACTTGTCCTGAAATTTGCGAATCAGATCCGCAGTACCAGCATACAGAACTTCCAGCCCTGACAGATGAACCGCCACAACTAAAATGTTTGTCGTTATCAAAAGAGTCGTGTAGACATCTAAAGCCACTGCAATTACCGTGAGTCCGGTATATAGAGTAGTGTTCAAAAAACCCGCTAGGTAGAGCTGACGAACACTAAAGTGCCAATGCGCCGCCCATCGAGGATCCAGAACCGTCACTGCCGTAACTGCGACCAGAACCACGAAAGTCGCTCGAGGAGCAAGACGTAAAAATACAAAAGTTTTAGACTCGTAAGCGACAACATTGCGAAGTCGAACCATCATGTTCCACAACTGGACGAAGGCTGTGCATTCGGTCAGGTAGAATTCACAGTAAAAGACGCATGAGCAAGAGTAGAGGATGAGACCGATAAAGTGGAGAGCCACGTGGTTCTTGTTGAACATGGCGTCGATGTGCAGACTCAGGTACAAGGTTATTGCGGCGTAGGCTGTTTTCAGGATTTGGAATGCTAAGGTACTTCGGATCAAGAGCTGGAGAATTCTGGAGGATTTTCGGACTCGGACTTGAATAGTAGCAGGTTCGATCGAGGTCGACTTTGACTGGATAATGCATGAGTTTGTTTACAACGGAGGTTTGCTAGAAAAGCTGGCCCGAAGGAGCAAAGGTCGTGTGTTGTGGCCTTTAAGGCTTCGAGGCCAAGTAACGGAGTTGGTTGAAGGAATTGAGCCATTTTAACTGTGGCGACTGCAACCTGATGTTACGTGATTATACTGCGGAGAATCGATGACAGAGGGGAACAATTTTGTTGATGCAGGTTGATAATTGGTGAAGTAGTGTATTTATGCATGTTTCGTGTCATGGTGTTCTTATGACTTAAGGTCACGAGCGATCCTATAGGCCACCCTCGCTCCTATACTTTACTATAGGGGGACCTTTTGCTTGATTCAACGAGTGGCATATGTACATGTAGTAGTATGTTTTGGCTGCTACTTTAGACTGGGCCTCTTATGGGTTATTCAAACACTTTTCCCGCCATGCGACTTCAATGTTAAAGGTATAGCCAACGTTTTGCTTAAATCAACACTCTTTTCCTTAGGTAAGGGTCTCATGAAAAAGGGCGGAAGGGGTGTGGCAAAAAGGTTAACCAAAGTCTTGCTTCAAGCAACAGCTTTGATTATGTAAGTAAGGTTTGATAGTGTTGGATATATAGTGTCATGCATATCAGTAGTAGGAAAATGCTGTTAGAATAGACTGGGCTTCTTATTGCTTATTTGAACACTTTGAATTTCCCGCCATTCGACTTCAATGTTAAAGGTATAGCCAAATTCTTGCTTAAATCAACAGATTTGATTATGTAAGTTAGGGTTTGATATAGTGTTGGATATATAGTGTCATGCATATCAGTAGTAGGAAACGGCTGCTAAAATATCACGGGCCTCTTATGGGTTATTTGAACATTTCCAATTTTCCGCCAAGCCCTGCAATGTTATAGGTATAGCCAACGTTTTGCTTAATCCAACATATTTTTTGTTAGGTAAGGGTCCCGTAAAAAAGGGTGTGGCATAAAAAGGTTAACCAAGGGTTTCAAGGTGCGGCAGGGGTGTGGCATAAAAGGTTAACCAAGGGTCTGTAAGCGTGTGGCACAAAAAAAGGTTAACCAAGGGTGTCTATATATGAGAAAGGCTCGGCAAGGGTTTCAAGGTTTGGCATAAAAAAGGTTAACAAAGGGTGTCTATTGATGAAGAGGCATGGGTCTCTGAGGGCTCGTGAAAAGGTTAAAAAAGGTAACGATCCCAAAACGTTTGTGGCAGGTTAACCAAGGGTCTCTCAAAAAAGTGTCTAGTGCCGCTCATGATGTAAACTTGGCGGAATTGAGTGATGTTGGGTTGTTTTTCATCATGTGATAAAAGCATGAATTATGAACGTAAGAAATACCGTGGCACAACAGCACCAGTTTGATGGACCAGAAAACAGATTCAGAAACAATTATTTGCAACGCCAAGTTAGTAAAAAGTTATGGTATGTGTGTAACTTAGTATGCTGGTCGTTTTAACGTTGAAAAATAACTTGCAAGTCAGTTCGTTTAACTTTAACACCGTTTGAGAAGTATCGATCGGTGAAGGCACGAGAGCGCATTCGCTACTTGAAATTATAAAGAGGTGTTGTTGAGTTCATTTGGAATTACAAATTAGTTTCATGAACATAAAAAGATTGCACCATCGCACAAATTACTGAATGCAAAGAAATTTAACTTGCATATGCGATAGTGTGAAAGATAATCAACTTCAAGTATAACATACATTGAAATTATCCGCTAGAGTGAACGCGCATGATTGAACGTTATTTGGAAGATCAAGTTAAAGATACGAGTGCGTTATGAAGCATGCCGGTTGTGAATAAGAGCATAAATAACTTGCAAGCCTGTTAGATAAAGAATTAATCGCAATTAAGTTCATTCAGAAATGTCTTCCACCTGAAGCTACGTACATGTTTCTTAAAGGGTTGTTCAATGCTGAAATGAATACACAGGGAGTATTTCAAAGATTTTTTTATTGATCAAAACATATTTCATTGAATATTTATGACAGGTTCAGCAGCATCAAGCCAAGGCTTACATTGTCGAGTTAATGTACAACAGTTTGTGCTTACAGGCTATCAAGTAACTAACATTGTGACAGGTTCAGCAGCGTTAAGCAAAGGCACATTGTCGAATAAAGCAAGTTACAAAGTTTAAAAGAACAAACATTCCATTAATAGTAACGTAATACATGCCTGATCGCCGATCATAAATCTGATTCATCTAACTGCTGCGTACGCCAAAACTATCTTGATGATTACAACGTCCGCCTGGGTGTCGCTTACTAGTCCTCGTCTTGGTCGCCTGAAATCAAACAGACATTCATTTTAACATTGAGTTCAGTGAAGAGTCTACTAGTGTCAAAATTCGTTTGCGTACTCTCATCGCACATTTCAATGTCGCTTCCATTGCGTTCGCGCTTTTGTCCACTTTTTTTCCAGTTATTTTCATCTTGGAACACAATTTCATCGTCAGATTCCTCCGTCTCAGATTACGGGGCGTTAGGATCCTTGGGCTTGCTTGTTGAGCACAGGGGGTCATCGTCTTCTTCAGATTCTTCATCGCTCGAGATCTCATGGTTGCGAAGTGCCATGCGCCGCCTATATTCTTCTCTGTATTCTTTCTTCCCAGTCCAGCAGCGTCCGTGACAATCGATAACTGACAAGTCGTCGCCTGGTCCGGGCGTGCATTTGCAACGCCATAGTTCACCGCTTGCGAACTGGAAGAGCTGGTCTCTCTCTCTGAACTCCGGGAACCGTATCAAAAACTGCGTCTGATACTCGTACGTGTTGAGCTCTTCCTTTAAGCTTGGCCTGGTATAGTCAAAGAGGTTGCTTGAAGCGTAACCAGTCTGATATATGGCGAGGCATTCCAGGATCCCGGTGTACAGGAATTCGCCAGGGCCGTATTCCCTGATGTAGATGTCCAAGAGAAAGCAGCCGGCGTCTTCAATAGGCACTTCGATGCATCCCTTTCTTCCGTACCTCCCAAGCTGTAGCTTCTTGTCTTCTCCAGATTCAATCACACGTATTGGGACATCGCGGTCGCAGAACCAGACTTGGCCTTGTTTAACACAATACGGGTGACTTGATTGCGTTCTTTGAGCTTGTAGTAGACGAGTTCTTCCATTTCCAGCAAATTGGCAGCGTTGGCAGGGTAACTCCAGCTCTTCTTGAGAAGTTGCTTGACAGACTTGCGAAGAATTGCTTGAAGACGACCAAAGTCTAGTCTGACACCACTTCGGCTAGGACGTTCAAACTCGTTCACCCAGACATACAAAGCCCTTCATCCCATTCCACAAAGTAATCATAGAGAAGCTTCTTCGCCTCAATGTGTCTAAAGAAGCCTGGTGGGTCTACCTGTAATGTGAACCAATTTAGGGACATTAATAACACCATACCTTAATAATAATAATACCACATGACCATAAATTGATTCACATTACCTTGTCAGCTGGTGAAAGGACCATGGTTGAGAGAGCCATGATTGATTTTGGCCGGTCTTCAAAGGTCGTTGATGGTTCCTCCGTCAGGGGCGCTTCAGTCTTGTCTTGCGCGTCCACCAGGGGCGTTTCAGTCTCGTCTTGTTCCTCCGTCAGGGGGGCTTCAGTCTCGTCTTTTTCCTCCGTCAGGGGGGCTTCAGTCTCGTCTTTTTCCTCCGTCAGGGGGGCTTCAGTCTTGTCTTGTTCCTCGGCCAGGGGCGCTTCAGTCTTGCCTTGTTTCTCCGCCAGAGGTGCCACAGTCGATTGATCCGTCGTTGCCGCAGACATTCGATGCACTGGTGGCGCTGTTCATTCCTCCTCTGCAGGTTCTCCTGAAAAGAAATATAATCACGTCCAAGGAAAAACATTTCGAAGGAATCAAGTTCGGAGACAACTTACCGAGCACGTCTGGACCGCACAAACACCGAACGAGAAATGACCACAGAGTCATGGTGATGTGGTATATTAACCGAAATCCGGAGGGGTATCAAACGTTTTCGGAACGTTTTAAAAGGGTCCTCTTGCGCTCCTTTGCGGCTGCAAGTACACAACGTTGATCCACCCAACAGCGTTTCAGTGGTTGGCCTAAACGTTTTGTGTGCACCGGTGACTAGTTGTCTTTGAGTTTTTCTAGGAATTGATACCAAACGTTTCGAACCCACTTGCGTATTACGTATGAATTCAGCAAAAAGTGTTCAAGCCCACTTGATCAAGTCAAAAACGTGGACACTTGATGGGATTACAAGCTGGAATTTGAAGAAACGGTTCAAAATTTCCGAAATTCCTTGATCAAAGGAGAAAGTGTTCTACAGAGAATTTTCGCATTGACTTTCACTCAAAGTTAACTGTTAGCCCAAGTTGAGGTTGCAGCAAGGCGCCAGCTGTGGGCGCCATACGAAACTGCTTGCCCATAAAAATTAATGGTGTGTTGGCTCCACCCATGTTCATGTCATGAATCATAGACCCTTAGTCATTTGCAGCATTCGGTGCAGCAAGGGTGAATCACAAGAGCTGTGTCAATTGAAAAAGTTTTAGATTTTAATTTTCATTAGTGTTTCAAAAGCTTGATCATGCTAACTAGGAGCCGCGCAAAACTTCTGCAAATCGACCCTGGAGCCAGCCCTGAAGTGGCACTTTACGAGGCCCCCGTTGGTGAAGATTGGAGACAAAATTTTGTGGTAAGGGATTTTTTGTGTCGTTACAGGAAAAATTATGAAAAAAGTAATAATTTTTAAACTTGAATCTCTCTTGTGTTTTAGGTGCTCGAGCACATTGCCACCTTTTTGCCGCTGGGAGATTTAAAAAACTATCGCCGCGTATGCAGGACGTTTGGGAAATCAGCTGCTATACCAATGGCCAAAATGTCCACCGCCCCAGGGCCCAAGGTGTCTCAAGGTCAACTCGTCAGACTTCTAGGAAAAAGTCAGACTTTTGAGTCTGGCTTTCATGTTCGGCACCTCAAAATTGTTTGGACGACCCCCTGGATATTCTTCTTTGCCGACCCTTCTTTTGGGCAGTCGAGAACCATCGAAATTTCAAATTTCCCGGCAGATTCCTTGGGACCATCTTCCAACATCCTGAAAAAGCTGCTCACTAGTTACTGGCGAAATCTCACTACACTCACCCTTCGCAATCCCCGGCCCAGTCCAGCGAGAACCACCAAAATAGAGCAAGAGCTGCATCAAGTCCAGCTGCCGTCCGGTGGTACCAGTCAGCTTCAGTCCTTTGAAATCGACATTTCCATTTCGAACCTCATGGATTTTAGCTAAGTGTCCGAATCTGGAGGTAAATGTAACAACTTGTACTTGTAAAACTTACTTAAAAATGGAGCTAAATTAATCGATAACTTTTTGTGCAACAGCTGATTGCAGTACGTTTCATCGATGAAATTGAGAGCGTCTCTGAGGACATTGAAAAATTGAAAAGCACAATGGATTCTCTTTTGGCTGCTACAAAGAAAAATAACATCAAGGAACTTGGATTGAGGTATGTTTCAAGTTAACAAGTTGCAACTCTACTCTCAACATTATAATCCGATTTAACAATCTCATTTTAATTTTTGATAGCTTCAAAACTGAGACAATCTCAGACGCTTTCACCGACGCAATGACCAGCGGCATGGCCTCTTTCGAAAGTCTCCTTCTGCTCAGCTCGCCGTCTCTCTGTACCCTCGACCTAACTCTAAATGGGACAGTAACTTCAATGAAGAACATGTTGGATCATCAACTACCTTCCATTGAAGACCTAAAGTGTCTGCAAAAGTTGACCGTTTTTTTGGACGCCGGTTGCTTCGCTGCAGCCGAACCGGGCTCTACCTCGGGATTTGCTGAAGTCTTGTCCGTCTTCGGTAACAAGGGTTACTTGAGGACGGAATCCTTCTTGCTCTCGATGGAAGAACTGGACTTTCTGGACCTGGAAAAAGCGCCCACAAAAATCTCATGTTCAAAGGGAATAACAAGTTTGAAGCTGCAGTTCAAGGGTGACCCTGAACAGTTGGTCATGGACGTTAATCCCGACGTCATACAGGTCCTTGCTTCAGCGACAGGGAAACAACTCTCACTGGGCTTTATTCAAGCAGAGCTAAAGTCCAGTGGAGTTCTTGAAATTTGATGGAGCGTGTTAAATTTAAAATGTATTCTTTTTTTTATGATTTATTGAAAATTTTACGTTCTAGTTCAGGATGTTCCATGAAAAGTTACAATAAAATTACTTGAAAAGTTTCTATTGTTTAGTTATTTCAAACTTGAAAGATGGCATAGGTTGAAAGAGGGTTGAACGGGGGTTGAAAGATAGCACTGTGAATACGAAAATGACATTTTCAACTTGATTCTTGTAAATTGTGATGTTTTTAAAAGCTTAAAATTGCTTAAAATCAAGGCCTACTAGTGTAGCCTAATAAAGCTTCAGACAATTAGTAAACTAACTAGCCAAGTGGAAAAAGTTATTAAAGCTCAAAACTGTATTGTCAAACATGAAAAATTGAAACAAATGAACCTTTGAGTTACCTTATTCTCACAGTATAACAAGCTGGAAAAGCTTTTCCCCAGCATGTAATGGTAGACCGATGGACCGCGTGAATGGTTTTTCTCCAGTATGGACGCGCTCAGAGCGAGATTACTTGAAGTGTTTTTCTTGCGTATGCAGCGCCTTGCGCTTGAAGGGCTTTTCCCCAGTATGTAAAGGTGGATCGATGGACGAATCAGTTTTTATGTGGACAAAATTTTAAATATTTCCGTTATTTCTATCCTTGGGAACGTGTTGTCAGGAGGGAATGTCTTAAATAAATATCTTTGGATGATTTTGGTGCGAAAATTCGCAGTTTGTGATAAAATGTAATGGCGTTGGTGTTAAACTTCATTGAAAGCTTGAGAACTCAATCTTCCGATTGATTCAAATGTCAAAGAGGAAGATGCGGTATGTGGGCTTCGTCAATGAGAAACACATAGACATTCTCGAATGTGTACAGATTTTGTTTTCCCCCTTTTTTCACTTATAGCGTACACAATGTGTAAACATTAGCGTAAAACTAACTATGTAAAAAACAACAAAGACACAAAAATAATTTAAACTTGCTGATGTTGCATGGATCGCCTTCTGGTTGTTACCGCTTGTAGAATCCAACGAGTTAAGCTGATGCCGTTTGATCGCCGAATTTGAAAGTGATGTTCTATCCGTTAAGCATATTGCGTTATAGACGTGCATTGAAGGACTGAGTAGACGAAAGTTTTGTGGGTGCAGCACAGTTGCGGCTCTGCAAAAAAAAACTTTCACAAGACGTGTTTGCAATGAAGTAAAAATCTGACCTGGTGAATTCCGCCATTTCTGCAACGGATGAGGTTAAGGCTATAACACATAATCAGCAATCACATTCTACCCCCCAACTCATGTAAAATTTCAAACAACTGCCCAAGTATAACTTCGTGGATTAACGCGTTGAGGTAGTGGCGATTTGTGCAATAATTACTATTACTAGTTTAAACAACTGGAGCTGCTCTCTCAGTTTATATGAAATCCTTGCACCGATTAAGCGAGTAAAACATATATGTAGCCGGGCCCTAAGTATACAACACAAAATTGTATGTAGCAGTTGTTTTCAAATTTTACTCGAGTTGGGGGTGAAACCATAGTAACGCGTATATGTAACCGTAGCCTTACAGTTCTTTTTAGACACGTATGTGATATTTTGTTAGAATGTTGTTTCTGTTGCTTATGCATAAGCTACATGGTAGGTCTTTGATGATTATATGTTGAAAAGTGCCAAAGCTGTTTTCATCTGCTTCAGAATGCTTTAGTGGAGTTACATGACTCCACAACGATAATCCAAGGGCGAAACTAAAAGGCCCTCGTGTCAAATGTATCATAATGAAGCATGACAGCTTATCGAATTATTGCCGAATATATCAAGCCATTAGTACCCATTAGTTCAAATTCAAGAGCCGTTATACAATGACGATTTGTTTGACATTTCTGGTCATTACATGCTCATTTGTCTTTCAAAAAACTGTTTTTCTAGTGTTTTCGATTGAGCAGAAACACTATACCCGCAACTCTGTTAGCGTACAATAATACAAAATCCTTTTCACAACTGTACGCTCTGGCACCGTGTACATTCACAGTATAATTTTGCAAGTGGAAAAAAGAGTAGAACAATTCAAAAAGGCGAAAGCATTTTCTCGGTGAAAGTTTTTGAATGTTTGCTCGTCTTTGCACTGTTTCGGTTGTACTCAATGCTGTTTTATTTCAAGTATCTTAATCGATTTTACTGTATCCAGATCAAATACACTCTTCCGATTAACCTATACAAAAGTAGAGTGCCATTGAAACAATTCCCATCAACGAAAATGGGTTTTTGAAATACAATAGTAAAATAGTACAGCGTAAACTTGAGTTTGAACTCTTTGACATTGTACGAATTGTTCTTGTTACGCCAACACGTGCGAATCCAAGTTTGAGTGTTTCTAGTTCGTGGAACAGCGTATCCAATCGGTTGATTTCGGTCATTACGGTTAAACCAACGTCGGTCGTTAGATGGCTTCGAAGTAAATCGAACCATGGCAAACCGTTGGTTGCTGCTGATTGCGGTATTTGCAGTTCACGAACCGAGTGCGCAGGCGCAAATATCCATTTCGAAACCCAGCGTTCATGAACGTATTCAATTACCTCACATCCTCTCATCCCTGTCAAAATGCCAGCTGTTTGTGTATCCCGGCTGGCCGAACGGCGTTCTCAGCGCCATCTACCAAAACCCGGTGGTTTTTATCACAAAGCAAATTGTGACTGCTCAATCATCCGAGCCGACGTACAACCAAACCTTTGAGTTTCGATCTGGCGGACAGCTGCTGTTGGGAAAGCATTTGAGGGGCTATGTCAACTTGGCGCTTATTTCGCATCGAACTTCGACCACCAGCAGCGACCTCCCGACACCGCTCGAAGCGCTTCGAATCTACAAGTCTGCGTTGTACGGCTCCATGTTCAACAAGAACGAGCTGGAAGAGGACACACAACAATGGATGCGAAACATGCGGTTTCACCACCACATCAACTTATTCTTCAGCTCTTCTGACCTCCTTCCGGCTCTCTCTCGAATTAACTCACTGGAATTCAACATCAATTATCGCGAAGCGTCTCAAGCTAGAATCGACGCCTTGTACATCCAAGACGCTCTAATTTCGGTCTTTTTCTATCAGCATACATATGTCATCCTTGTTGATGAGTCCATCGGTTTTGACAGTTACAAGCTCGAGTTTTTTCAACGCTCCGACCCTTCCGACTGGCATTTGTTTTTAGTCCAAATGGAGAAATATGACAACTGCGCAGTTGCGGCTTGTAACCTTGATTGGCGATTGGACGACGATTTCGACAGGGGGAAACTAACGGTTTGGCACCCGCATTCCCAATTTGCCTTTATTCAGCCGAACGTCCTTGAACAACTGTCGAAAATGATACGTTCCAGTGACCCGATCGCCGAATACCATCGCATTGCTCGAAGGGACAAATTTTGGAGACAACACAAGTTTGCTGCTCTGGTCCAATGGGCTTCGTTCTTGCCCCAAGTGAACGCTTCAGAAGGTTACGGAAGACGCTTTCACCCAATGGTTCCAGCCTGGTTTTCGATCGATCAGTGGGTGTACCCTGGAGGTGAACCTGTTGATGATTTCTACGCCATCGTAACAAACGCGAAGCTCTTCGATGCTTACGAACCGGCGAGTTTCTTCGGGATCCTCATCGAAGCTCAAGATTCCATGACGTGGCTCTTCACTTTGCTGAGCGTCTTGGCTGTTGCGCTTGTAGGTGCGCTGGCTGATTTCGGAGCTGGTTGCCCGCTTAAGATGCTGAGTTGCCACGTGGCAACTTCGCTGGCGGCGCTCATCGACCAATGGCTCTTTGCTCCTCCTTCGAAGCTCCAGTATCGAAGCATCTTGTCGAAATCAGTGTTGCTTTTTCTTTCACTGGTCTTTGGATTCATGATCATTTTGATCAACAACGGCTATAAGTCCATGACGCGAGCAAACTTTATGAGCGCCAAAGAGCTTTGGAAATCTCGATTGAACGACTACAAGGACATTGGAAACAGCTCGATTCGACTTTTGATTCTCGTCAACAGCTACGATTGCACTCGAAGGTGCAACGTGTCAACGGATCTGAGCCTAATCGACCCTGATCTCGACCTGCCTTGTACGGATATTCCGATTTGGGTCAACTTTTTCTTTTACAACAACTTTGCTCGATTTGTTTTTGCTGCCATGGAACACAAGCTGTGCCAAAATGTCCCGACGGGACTCGGCATGCTGGCTTGTCATCAGATTATCGATCAGCACAGCGAATTCGGATTCAATTTGGACACACGCTTACCTGCATTCGCGGACGCCAATTATCTGTGTGGCGAAGTAGGACTTGAAAATTTCTTGCACAACGTGTATGACAGAAAACGAAAGGGGACGGAACGCGGTTCTTCATATGACAGCACCAAAGAATGCCCGTACTGCGACCAAGTCCGCGAGGAGCCAATTGCGTTCTTCATCCCGAGGCCGCTACTGCGTCCCTATTGGCCACTTTTTCGCAAGCGTATCGCTAAAGACGTCAGATTTGTATACACGGGTAACTTGGACATGAAGCCGGGTCTTTTGGAAACTGTCAATCTTGCTGTCCCAGGGCTAGTGGAACGAGCTCCGCTTGGCCAATGGATGATACGGCGGTTGAAGTCGTTGACGACTTCGGGCATCGCAGGCTACTTGCAGAGACATCTGTTGTCGAAATACAAACCCGTTTTACCTGACTCGTTTGGTTATCATCGAGACAACGTGGCCAGTGATGATGATCGCGATTTGCAAAAACAACCGGAAAAGCTAACGTTGACCAGCAGTTACTTGATGGCTTCTTTCACCATTTTTGGTGTTGGCATTCTGGTAGCTTCGATGGTTTTTGCCGTCGAAGTTGGATTGTGGCGAAGAGTTTGGCGCGCTGTGTGTCGGTTTGATATGCTGTTTTGAGCGGTTACTGTAAACACTTGCAAAAATGATCAACTTTTTTATCTTTGCAGCAGATAGCAATCAACACTTTAGCTTACAAAGTACTAACTTCATTATGTATTTATAAGCACGTGGGAAGGACACCACAAGTTACTTGGCGTTTTCGCCCTATGTTATTTCGTAGGTCTCAATTAAAACTTCTTCAGTCAATTTTCACAAAAAATACCCCTTGGTTCAACTATCCTCGTTAAAGACAATTGACCTAGATCAACCCCAACGGGGTAAAAGGTCAACTATGAAAACCAGCAGTTCAGGTTCCACTGATGTCATGTTTACTTGGAAGCTAAGGCTATGCCTACAACTTGATTGACAACAAAGTTCCAGTATTCAAGGTTCGCCTCACGTTCAAAGGTTCGAAAGCCGCCAACCCAGACGCCCTTGGGCGAAAT